>JAIPRM010004959.1:0-21605 GCA_025469315.1 Stegophylla sp. TES_Ste_2020 | reverse complement strand
ACGACTCGAAAACCATCATTTTTTGATCAGAATTTTATGAAAATTTAAACATAGATAGAAAATCATATAACAAAGATTTTGGCGTAAGAAAATTTTGAAAATGTGAAAAAAAATTTTGGACATTTTTCTAACATTTTTTTTTTTATATTATTAACTTCCCTCTTTCAGAATCGTTTTATTGAAGAAATGATTTATCGCTTCTTTAAAATTTAATACGCCCGTCAAGAGAATACCACCCGTCGTGCGAAGTACACCCATCGTGCGAAGTATTTCCGGCTTTTTTGTATCGAGTTACTTATATTTACGGTACACAGTGACAATATGTTTCAACATGGTTTCATCCATGCTGTTTTGCATAGTTTTGTAACGATTATAGTTGTTTCGCTTCCATGCATACAATACGCTTAGAAGACAAGGAGTCAAATTCACTTATATAGTTTTATTTCTTTACCAAAATGTAAAATGGAATATTTTAGTTAAGCTATGCGCTTAATTCAAGTGTAATAAAAATATCACTTCCCCTGTATTCTAAGCGCCTATTACATTGTACAAAATTTTTAGTAGCACCTAATACGAATGTCAAATGCAGTACAATATAAAATGAGGTGCAATGCAGCCAATGTAGATATTGATTACTTATATATGTTAAATGATAATTATAATATTCGGTTTTAAGTGGCGTGCGCAAGGGGGGGGAGTTTAAGGATTATATCCCTCCCCAATGAACTTTTTCCCGAAATATTTTTTTTATTATTAAATATGAAACATAAAATACTCGTATAAGAGTACCTGTAAACCAATAGTTGGAAATATTTAGTACATTCATGAAAAATGAGATGAGAAATCAATATTAATTATTTTATAATTGATGAATAATTGGTTATGATTAGAGCAAGGACTTTCATGCATTTGTATATTTTTTCTGGTTAACTTTATCGTATGCTCGTTAAGTACAGAATACATTTCATAATATTTATGATGAAATACTCAACGTTTTTAGTGCATATTTTTGCATATTTGGACATTTTTTGGTTTAAGGGGCATATTTTTGATTATAAGAGCATATTTTAAGCTTTTAGTGCATATTTTGACGGTTTATCGAAAATCAAGCGCTTTGGTGAATATTTTTCATGAATCAAAGTCAACAATTTGTTATAAACTTTATTATAAGACGATAAAGATAAATTTTATCTTGAAATAATAATAATGGTCAGTATTTTTATTATTATTATTTTTTTATTTAAACTTTTTGTTACAATTAGTTTCAACAATTAGGTATAAAAGTAAATATAAGGGGAACAATAAAATATAATTATTTACATAGAAAATGGAGAGTAAAAATACTAAATTAAAAAGCCTGTATGGTTAAAAAAAGATAGGATGCTATGTATAATATTTACTTGTTGGTTTGTAAATATATTTTTAATTTCAAAAGGGATTTTTGAGGAATCCCCAAAATGGGATAAGAGGTAATCTTGTTGGGGTGACAGGGTGGGGCACATGAGGAGTGGCCAGTATTTATTATGTCTATTTTTGTATTTCTATTTAACGAATAGTAGGTATAAAAATGATAGTATCAAGTATCTATAATCAGTGGGTACTGGGTGGATTAGGGATGGGATCCAACATTCAAAAAAAAAATTCCAAATCAATTTAATAAAATAAATCTAGTTAAAACTTATATAGAATAATAATGAAATTAATTTTTTTTAGGGCATATTCAACCGCATATTTTTAATTTTTTGACGCATAAGTGCATATTTTTAAATGCATATTTAATGATTTTTTAGTGCATGAAAGTCCTTGCTCTTGTTATGATTTATAAAATGGAATGATAAAATAATTGAAGTAATCTGTACTTTTGCTGTAGATATATTTACAACTGTGGTTATTTGACATATGAACAGTCCTTATAAACAAGTATTAATACGAAATTGAATAACATATAATAAAAATTAATAGAAGGCATTTATCTATGAAATGCTTCATTGTGTGTAAAAAACATCCCTTATAGTTTTTTATGGTAAAAATCATATTATACTAAATAGTTTAAAATAAAAAAAATAGTAACTTGTAGTCAATCAAAATGTATTTATTTATTTATTTATTTTTTTTTTAATTGAAAATAATATTCTAAGGATAATGATACAAAAAAGTTTAAAAAGATACGTTTCGTGTGAAGCGAAGTAACAATTTTTTTGTTCTAATTAAAATTTAATGGGAATATTGGCATAATAAGGGTAAAAAATTGAGGAGTGAGCAAACATGTTAGTTTGATTGATTTTGCCACTCCCTCTTCCTAGGTATAATTCTTATCCAAATTTCTCAAAATCTGTGGGATTTTGAATGGTCGTGGGGGGATAATCCTCCCAAATTGTGCCTACAATTGGGTACATAATATTTCCCTTCCTGGATTTATTTCTCAGATTACCCTTCAGATTACATTCCCTCCCAAAAGAAATTCCTGGGCACGCCACTGTGTATATTAAGTCATGTGCATGTTCAGATATAGGACCCTACCTACCAATAAACGGTAGTTATCATCGGTAATTCCGCGAGCTTTTAACAATTATTGCCTTTGAATATGAAAAATAATTTAATTGATTATTCTTTAATAACAATCGAAAATTCGTGGATTTTTGTGTAATGAATGATATTTTAATGAAGTCTTTTTTAATATTAAATAATGATAACGATATATTTTTAACACATTTTACTCGTGCAAAATGTAATATATCATTAAAGTAACAAAAAATAGCACTATACATTTTTCAAAAGCCGAAAAATTAAATTTTAAAGCTCAAAAATTACTCATCCAATCATTATGTAGTTTAGAAAAAAATAAAAATATAGAGTATAACGTGGAAAAGATTTTTATTCTAATTTAAATTCTATAAGTTAAAAAACAACTGAATAATTAATTGTTGAAATTATCGTATAATATGCGTTTGAGTTTATAGACAACACTGCGGTACCTTATCTATGACGGCTGCATTATTGTCGTGCACCGACTTGTCATTCTCAATTTAATATTTATTATTATTTTCCTAATACATATGTCATGGTACACAGCGTATATTTGTGTATATATTATGTTTAAATATAAATTTTATAAAATTTAAAAAATTTGAAATTGTATAAAATGCCCAAATTGTATTCTTTGCCCTTAACATATATATATATATAGTTAAAAAAAGAAAAAAGTTGAGTTTTTAATGAAGCATTTTTCCAATAAAACCCTATAAAACCGACTAAGTAATTTTTCTTAAAACACCGAAATATTTTCCGGGATGTTTTGGGTTTCATTACGAAAAAACCAGAGAAGATAACGTTTTTTCAAAAAAAGCTAAACTATTTGTCAACTCTGTTTACATTTGTTTTGTTCGCTCAGTAAAACTTTCTTAACATTTTGTGAGTAGTCCTATCTTAATGTGAATAGTGCAGAAACTAGCAATGTGCGTATCACGGTTTAAGTATCACTGGTTGCACAATTCTCATAACAAATCATTTTAAAATACATGAATCATGGTTTAAGATATATTTATTTAGTAGTATCTATATCTTAAACCAAGGTGCGTATGTATGGGGACTCATGACTACTCAACTATAGACTATAGAACTATATAAGGGATATATAGGTCATCTATCCCTTATTTAAGTCTATATACGAAATACAAACAGCAGGGACGTGACAGTTATTTAAAGAGGAAAACTTTTTATACGTCTTAAGTAACGTCGATTTTAAACAATAAAAAATAATGATGGAAAAATACATTCCTTATTACCCCGAAAATAACAATTAGGCAGACATTTATAATGATTTTTGTGATCAAATTTTGAAAAACAATGACCTGTAAAACATTTTTCAACTTTAAATAATAATAATAATAATAATAATAATAATAATAAAATGTTTTATTTTAAATATCTAAATCGGCCGACCACTCTGTACAAGTTGTGAGAATTTCTTCTTTGCGATGAGTTTATGAGATATAGAAAATATATTTTCTGTTAATCCTTAGACATAGGCCTGGAGTCCGAATATTGGCACAAAACCGGGATGGCATTATTCAGATGTAATGTTTATAATAATTATTAAAACAATAACACAAAACTTACCAAACAGCGATTAATTGGCCGTTCATTAAACGGTGGACCACGGACGTTGTCCATTCCTCATCATTGGGACTGTCAAAATTTTGCAACAGGTCTTCATCTATTATTTTTACATCATACCGGCCCAACTGATGTATACGGGCCAGCTCGGCCATGTCCCCAACGCTTAACATCCCATCGTTACCTAAGCCAATTTTCTTGGATATTTTTAACAGCCCTTTTACGGTTGGTGCCTTTCTTGCATCCAATAATGGTCTGACACCTAACTTCTCCTCTTCATTGTCAATCGCATCCAAAATGGCGGTTCTGACTCTCTTTTCGAGCACCGGTGTCCGTTCAATGCCGTTCGAATTACCGACGCCACCGTCCGCCGCACCACCGACGGCAACTTCACAATTACGGACGGGACGTGCAGCCATTGCCAACGCTGCCATACTACCTCTAAAGAGGACAAAAAGAAAAGTCGAAAACCAGGTTTAATTACTGGACACAAACACAACTAAACAAAAGAGTACCATAGGCACAATTAGAGGGAGGCTTGAGGGGTAAAGTCCCCTTAAAACTAATCATAGCCCGCAGAATTTTTTAGAATTACATAAAGTTAATGCCTTTTTGGGAAATAAATTAATCAAATAAACATATAGTCCCCCAAAAATGTTTTCCAAGTTGCACCAATAGAGAACACCGCAATCGACGGCTGATAACGCAAATAGTCATGTGAACGAATGCACTGATTTATTTTTAACAATTTTAAACAATTTATAGGGTTATCGTCATTTGTAGTGACACGTATTAAGGGAAATTGTTTTAAACCAGTAAGGGAGGTATTATGCCTTATTCTATTTTCGACGCTCATGGATAATTATAAACTGAATATAATGTAATCTACAATAACCAACTAATCATTGCGTAAATACTTCGACGAGTGCATATGGTATTTTGTTCTAACTTTCGGCACGTTCTATGAATATAATTATTACAATATTTCGAAACAACTCGTCACATTGATCCAATTGGTTACGCACTCGATGGACACAACAAGATTTGAGGATCCTGTGAGATTTATATTGTATACTACACATTCGTTTAAATTACAGTCTACAGATAAGTATGCAGTATAATGTGTGTATGTGTGTTTGTGTGTGTGTGTGTGTGTGTGTGTGTGTGTGTGTGTGTGTGTGTGTGTGTGTGTGTGTGTGTGTGTGTGTGTGTGTGTGTGTGAGTGTGTGCGTGTGTACGTGTTTTTATGTGAGCGTGAGTTCGGGCGTGTGTGTCTGTGTATGCACGTGCGTTCGCTTATTTAGGTATACTGAAAATATATAAATAATTTATACTGAATTATTATAATTAAAATATTATTAAATGATTTTATGAGATATTATTTTAAAGTTGAACCAAAATTATTTGTCCCGTTTTTTATCTTTACAAATATGGTCACCCACCCTATTCTATGCTATAGTAGCTATAAATTTTTATTTTTAGTCTCCTCTAAATACCTATGGACTACCACTGTAGTGTCTTAAGATTTTGTTTTATCATTGTTGTTTTGAACCCGTTTCTGTGAATATTTCGTGACAGCTCATCACACCAATCTAACGGATTACACACTCGGTGCCGTCCGTGTACATGCAAGACAAAACTCGATGGCTTAGAGAGATTTCTTTTATATAGAAACATACTGAATAGTGTTGTAAAAATGCATATTGTAATTATTATTATAAAACGAAACGACGATGTAGGTTTGTCAGAATTGCACATGCACCTATGTATTTTATAAGCTATTATTTGGTCAATTAGAGAGAGTGAATTAAGTGTAGGAAGAATATCGTGTGACCGCAGATTACTGAAACTCTGTACAATATAGGTGTCCAGTCTGTGTCGGTGACTTTGAATATCCCCTCCCCTCTATAAAAAAAGAAATTTCGACTGTTTTTGCGTGTTTACAAATCATAAATTTATTTTTATTTTTTTCTTGTGGTATAAGAGCTTATTGGATGTCGACTTTAGATTAGACGTTGGTGCGTTTCCTGCATAATATTATTAACATAATAAAAATAAATCAAAACATCACTTACTTATTGTCTGACGTTTCCTTCGATACACTTCGTATCGGTGTCATCCAACAGTGGTACATCTGATTACGATTTTCCGGTAAGTTATTGAAAATTGTATGATAATTTTCACGCCATGTGGCCGAAACCTGGTTCCGGAGCCTCTTTACTAGGCGCTCAGTTCTGTAAGCTACTGTTTTATCTCTGATTGTCTGGTCGTCTAAATCTCCATATCTGTCATTGTTCTCTTCTCTGTTCCAATTCCGCAAACAGGAATCATATATAGAATTGTGAAGTAGCATTTGCTCAGTGTATTGTTCGCAAAAGACATGCACCCGTTCCTGCGCTAACGATTCAGCCCGACTTGCCTCCAGGTCATAAGCTCTGTTCTGTCTTCGCAAGTTGTTATTGAATCGTTGACGAGTAATGCGCCTCGCACGTCTAGCGGCCCGCCGTTCACGGCGCTTGTAGTTTGCTAACACCATGTAATTGTAGAATCGACGCATTGCACGAGTCTGGTTCCATCGATTAGTGTAATCTTTGACATTAAACGGATCATCGTCTTCCGAAGACGACGTCATCCCTGTCACCGGCGGACGACCTCGCACCACGCCCAGCGGTCCTCTTTCGTCCCTGTCGGTATCACTGTCCTCGCCGGGCGAGTCACTATGGTATGAACTTTCGTCGGACTGATAGTCCCACGGCCACACATACTTGTTCGTTTGACTGTCGTACCACGTGGACATCGGAAATGGTATTTTGTTCCCCCAGCCGTGTAACAAACCGCGGACGCCCAAAAGCTGTTTTGATGCGATTAACATTGCATCCGGCCACGATTTCATATCATCCATGTGTTTATGTCGCTTGGCCAGTGCATACACCATGCAGAAGCACTTGTATGTGTCAGTCGGCTGGCGCTCCCCCTGTAAGATTCGGTGAAATAGATCAGGCGATTGTTCCAACATTTTCCGAGTGTCACGGAGTACTATGATATCATCCTCATAGGTATCGTGTTTTTTAACACGATTATCTGATTCCTCTTCATCTCCATCATATTCTTCCCCGTCTCCGTCATATCCCGCACAATCGTCTTCTTCTTTGCGGCAATTGTCTGCCATGTCGTCGTCACTATTTGCGTCGTCTTCACTTCCGTTCTCTTCCTCGTCGCGTGGCCGATTTTCTCTTCCGTTCTCTTCCCCGTCACGTGGCCGATTTTCTCTTCCGTTCAGTTCGATCACCGCGTATGCGTATCGTATGCCTCTCGACGATGAAGACGGCACAACGTCGTTCAACGATGACGACGCAACATCGTTTGATGATGACGATGTGACTTGGCTCGACGATGACGACACGGCACTGTTCGGCGATGACGAATCCACGTCCATCGACGACGACGACGACGACGACGATGACGATGGTAAGCTGGGCACGAGAAAAATGTATTCCTTAATGTCTACATCAGACGATTCCGTTTCGGACTCGGATGTCGACGACATTCTAGCGACTTCCGACTCGGGATCAGATTCAATTATTTCAACGTCCGAATCGTCGTCTTCTTTTTCACTTCCTTCGGGCAAGAACGGTATCACTACTCGCATGATGGTAAAAACGTGGCGATAAACACGTCAACGCGCACAGAGATGAGCAAGCAACCTACAAACAAAAAAAAAAAAAATGTTTTTGATTACAAGTTACGTAACTGAATTACTTTCGATTACAAATATTACTAATTATCCAAAAATCAATAAAAAATCTAAGATCTTGTACATTATTTATTATATTATATACATTATACCTATTTATATTCATTGATTGCGACTAGATATGTACAATCATGGTTATTATTATGTATGATGATAAAAAAATTAAGGAAATCAATGTAATTTGTTAATTGCAATAACCGATTTCAACACAAGTATTACAAAATGTTATTAACTATTGAATACAGAATGTGATTGCAATTAAATTACATACAGTCGCCCTCCCAGCCACTGTTATATACGAAATTCAAGGCTAACTTATAATTACCTCAATTACGCGTCGATAATAATCCAATTGAACATATTCAATCCGGCACACATAATACAAACACACACGCGCGCACACACAATACAAACACACACGCGCGCACACACAACACGCGCGCACTACACACTCGTCCGGCGACGACTAAATGTTCAGTTGCTCGTACGCGCGCGTTTGGAGGAAATCCGCATCGACTCAAAACGCAGGCGGACACGATGGAAACCGGTCGTGAACTGAGCTAATCGATTTTGGAACGTAGGCACGACGGCGGACGCACCGCGACGGTGGAAGTAACGACGGCGGCGATGTGGTAGCGCCCCCAAACGGTGGTCGTCCGAATTTCAAGCACAAAAGATGCTGTGAGCCGCACTCTTCCCGTAACCACTCTCCACCACCGCAGCGCCTCCACCACTACTTTCTACACTGGACTCGGCAACGCGACCGTCCAACGGCAACGACAATACAATGATGATGATGATGATGATGACAATAATAAATTACTGGTGTGAAATATTTCTCATGGCACGTGAAATACGTATACGCTCACAGACGAGGTATTATCGTGCGTGCTATAGCCGCAGGTGATATTGTGAATCATTACGACTACCAGTATCATTGACGGATTTAGGATTATTTAAAGGGGATGGGGTATAAAAAAAAAAAATAATCGTAAAGAATATTACTACACAAATTTATCGTTCAAAGTCCTATCGTACAATAATTTTAAAAAAATAAATAAACGTAATAATTATCAATCATGTGAATCATAAATCATTGATGCGAGTGTAATACGCAGGAAAAGTACCTGCGAATAAAAAAAGCCGGACATACTTCGCACGATGGGTGTACTTCGCACGACGGGTGGTATTCTCTTGACGGGCGTATTAAATTTTAAAGAAACAATAAATCATTTCTTCAGTAAAACGATTCTGAACGAAGGAAGTTGATAATAAAAAAAAAAATTTTCAAAAAATGTCCAAAATTTTTTTCACATTTTCAAAATTTTCTTGCGCCAAAATCTTTTTTATAGGATTTGCTATCTATGTTTAAATTTTCATAAAATTCGGATCAAAAAATTATGGTTTCCGATTTGTTTTTGTCAAATTTTAGGTAGTTTTTTCCAAAAAAAAAATTGAAGAATTGAGAAATTCAAAAAATGACATCTTTAAAGTACAATCTAGAGGCAAATCCGGTTTCAAAAAGTTATTGATCGAAACTTTTGGACAAGTATTTCTATACGAAAAGTTGTACACAGAAAAAAAAATAAATAAAAAAATAAAAATAAAAAAAAATAAACATCGTTGTAAAAACACTAGTTTCTTCACTTCATTCAGAATCTAAAAAATATTTACAGGTACTTATAAAATGGCTGCAACTCGATTGAGCTCGTTATACCTTTTTTCACGAATCGATTGAGCATAGGTGCATTAAAACAATAAGAACCAAAAAAAAACACAATTGAGCACAAATATAATTTTGACACGGCCTCTTCTTAAACTACAGAATATTATTATTATACTAGCCAAACATATTTCGCACTATGCTCCTCGGGTGAGACTTAGTGGGTAGGTTAAATTTTAAAAAAACTGCAAATCATTTCTTCAATAAAACAATTCTGAGCGATTTGATACGTCAAAAATAAATATAATTAAAAAAATAAACATTTATTTCCAATTGTGTTACCGTGTTTACAATATTCAACAAATTTATAAAATTGGTTAGTATCAAATTTTCTATAGCAACCAAACAAATTGTCAAAGCGAAAAAAAAATAATGTGAAAACATATTTTATGTCGTGAAAATCTTTTGAAAAATGTCGAAAAATAACCTCTCTAAAGAGTATCATCTAGAGCTGAATTATCAATAAATGGTCAAAATTTTTGGGCATGTATTTCTATACGACAGTGTTCACAGAAGGGGAAAAATAAGCGACATTGTAAAATTATCAAAATATAATGATAAATCATTTCTTTAATAAAACTTTCTGAGCAGTGGTTCAGTGAATAATAACGATAATAATAATGAATAATTCATGTTAATAATTATCAGTTTTATGTTCAGTATATATTTTAATAGTTGTTATTACATAATAGTTCAATTCATATCCATTTCATCGTTAGTGGAAAATGAAAATGATAAATTTTGTACAATATAATATTATGTAATAATAAGGAAAAGAAATCTGTAATTGTTTAGATTAACCGTCATTTGTGCAGTACCATTAGTAATAGTTATTATGTCTTAATATCAAGATATAAAAATTTTATGAAATAAAAACTTATAAAAATCGAGAAATACATCACTCGAAATGGGTCGAATAATTATGAAATTTTTATGAAGTATGCACGTAAGCGTAACCATTTTTAGTATTTGGTCAGTGACAGTTTCATATATCTATTCTATAACTATTAGTTTTAGACAAAAAAATTTTAATTGATTTCTTGATAATATTTGTCAATATTTTTCCGATTTTTTTGTTAATTAAAACCTGGTAAAAATTTTAATTATTTTTAATTGCATTAAAATATTAACAATATAATTTTCTATTTAGTTTCATAAATATCGGCCGAACCAATTTTCTTTTATATGTGTTCGAATATGTAGTTTTATGTAAAAATAAAGTATTCCGTCACAATGTCAGCTTCAAAAGATTATAAAAAAGAAAGTTGACTTACAATTTTTTTTTTATTTATTGCATATTTAAATAAGTGATGTGATGTAACATTTACAGATTTTAAAACAACAATTCAAAATTTTGTGAAATAAAAAATTAAAATATAATATAATTTAAATTTAATTTCTAATATTTTCAAAGTCCTATAATTAGCTCAAATGTTATTTAAATTTTTATGAATTATTATTCCTATGCCTTTTTTTTAGTTGTTAGAGAAAGTTTCAAGCTTTTTTCTCCATTATTTTTTAAATTATGTAAAAAAAGTAAAGCAAAGATAAATAAAGTAAAGTATACAATAAAGTAAAATAAAGTAAAGATAAGTGAAGTGTAAACTAGAAAGCCGGACGTACTTCGCACCATGGGTATTCTTCGCTCCTTGAGTCAATACTCTTGTTGGGAGTGTGGGTGTGTAGAATTTTAAAGAAACGATCGATAAATTATTTCTTCAATAATATGATTCTGAGCAAAGGAAATTCATAATATAAAGAACAATAATTTTTCGTCATTTTCAACACACCCACCAAGATCTGACCTGAAAAGAGCGAAAAATGTCCATCATTTTTTTTTCACATTTTTTAATTTTCTTTGCCCCAAAATACTTCTCATATTATTTTCTATCTATTATTAAATTTTTATAAAGTTCGGATCAAAAAATGATGGTTTCCGAATCTTTTTTGTCAGATTTTGAGTAGTTTTTCCGAAAAAAAAACCGAAAATTGTAAAATTCGAAAAGACCTGTCTAAAGTACAATCTAGAAGCGAATTCAGTTTCATAAAGTTGTTGATCGAGATTTTTGGACAAGTACTCGTATTTTCATACGAAAAAGTGTTTACAGAAAAAAAAGAAAAAATAATGAATGAAATAAACATCGACGAACTTTGAATACTATTCTATCGAAAACTATGTCCCAAAAATGAATAACTAAACGTTCAATATCAATTAAATTCACAGTCGAAGAGCATATTGATTAGTGATAAACGGCATAGAGAATGAGGCGATAGAATGCCCTTGAAAAATTAAGATGATTATTTTATTAATTATTGTGTAAAGCGAGTCATTGCCCCACTTCGAACTCGTACTTTGGCCGCGAGCTATCTGTATTATTACTTAGCAATTATTACATAAATATCACATAGTTGTCTGACGTTTTATCGCCGTAAAAATGTTAAACAAATTATAGCAGTTATTTTTTTAAATAATTATGACCCACGGACTACCACTGTAATGTCTCACGATTTCGTTATGTTGTTGTTGTTATTGTTCTGAACCCATTTCTGTAAATATTTCGGGACAACTCGTCACACCGATTTAACGGGTTACACACGCGGTGCCGTCCGTGTACACGCAAGAAAACAAGACTCGAGGACCTAGAGAGATTTCTTTTGTACACTGCACACTTGTTTAATATAGGTATGCAGTAAAATGTGTGTGTGTGTGTGTGTGTATGGGCCCACGCATGTGCGTGCTCGTATTAAAGCATAGAAGGTCAACCAGTTGGGAAAAATAAAAAATATTTAAAAAGCGGACCGAAGTATAATATAAATAAGTGTGTTATAAAAATATGTTAGTAAAAATCGATTTTAGTATATCTCAGGTGCGGCTGAAACCGTTATGAACTGATGAAAAGATCTATTTTTTTTTAACAAAATTTAATTTATAAAATAAGAAGATATACGAATTATTTTTGTAATGCATTTACACTTGAGTAATTTCATCAATTCCGTAAGTAGATATAATGATATGGTGCCATTTGAAAAAAAAAAATTGTATTTCTACAGGACATCCTTATGATGACATGAAAAGTAAAGTTATTGAAAACATGGATTTTATAGTAACTTAAACATAAAAAAACAAAATTCGAATTTTTCCATTTTTCCGGACAAAAAAAAAGAGGTGAGCATACTTAATGAATAACCCAGTTGGTATACATAATACAACATGTGTACTATTGTAACGTTCCCTAATTAATGTAGACCCTTTTATGGGGTTCTATTAAATTTATATTTATTTTGACGTGATCTTAGGGACTCAACATTGATGTATGATACTTAATTCTAAAAAAATACGGTTACCTCATGTAAATAAATACAAACGATAAAACTATTTAATCATAATATGGCAAGTATTATGCATATATATATTATTTCAAGACGTAACCGCTACAAGTAGACAAGTCTTGTTACATGCTATAAAAAAAGTGTTTTTATAATGTCATCAGAATTGTTATAGTACAATTCAATGCCAAATGTATTGTCATTAAATTAATATACAACACGAGTGGCCTTATTTTAAATATGACTTTATTTGCTTTCGCTATTGAAATATCGGTCAAAATCCAAACTGTTATCAAAATATTTTTTCTGAATACTTTCTCTTGGGTAAACCAGTTGTTAAAATCAATATCGAACAGTTTTTCAAACAAAATTACAAAGCCTAATTTACTATTTATATTCGAAACGAAAATTTGCTTACACTCAAAAAATGTTCGTTAAAAAGTCAATAGTGTTACTGTTTACGTTAACCGGCACAGCGTCTGGTGAAATATAATGGTCATTTGTGTGTACATTATTTAAAATAATTCTGTGTTAACGAAACGTTATGATCTACAATTTGACTCATATAACTATTATTTTTAAATTTATTTTTGTTTTCAACAATTAATTTTAATGGGGAACCAGGATTTTTATTTGTATTAGAATTATATCAAGCTTTGTGTTTTTTCACGAGTTTTTCGAAAAGTTTTAAGAATTTTGAATTTATTTTGAGTTTGATTAAAACGGGTCTGGGTTATTTGACTGACAAGATAATCGACCGACAGCAAAAATACCAACAAAGACAATCGACCAACAGAACAACCAAAATACCAACTTGGTTAATCAACCTACAACTAGTAGTGGATCCAGAAGGAGAGTACAAGGGGTACGCGCCTCCTCCTCAGCTACAGATTTGCGGTTAAAATTAAAGTACACTT
Source organism: Stegophylla sp. TES_Ste_2020 (assembly GCA_025469315.1). NCBI lineage: Eukaryota > Metazoa > Arthropoda > Insecta > Hemiptera > Aphididae > Stegophylla > Stegophylla sp. TES_Ste_2020. Next base: position 7,768 of record JAIPRM010004959.1, on the reverse strand, counting down.
ACCTTGAACTTGGCACATCTGTATTGAATTCTTCGAGACTGTATTAAAATAATAACTGTATTGACTGTGATTGCACATAATTATGATTTTTATTTTCATAAAATCTAAAAATAAATTTTATGTAGGTATCGTTTATTAAAATATTACATTCATGATCGAAATCATTATTCTGCACTGTTATTCACAATATTTGTCATACAAAATAAAAATCCTGATTTGGATTTATCGTCAATCTTTCAAGATTACCTTGTATCATTCATATTTTATTATAATGAGTATCATATAAGTATCATAGACCATGCTCAATGCAATGATCACATAACAATAAAATATTTTAATCCACAGACTTCTCTATAATCATCAGATTTACTTTATTTTTTTATTGTTAAGTACTTATTGGATTCTGAATAAAGTGAAGAAGCTAGTGTTTTTACAATGATGTTTATTTTTTTTTTCTGTTAACACATTTTCGTATGGAAATACTTGTTCAAAAATCTCGATCAGAAACTTTTTGGAACCAGATACACTCTACTTTAGAGAGGTAATTTTTTAAATTTCTCAATTCTCAATTCTTAATTTTTTTTTTTTTTTTTCTTGAAAAATTACCCAAAACTTGACAAAGACTCGGAAACCATCATTTTTTGATCCGAACTTTACGAAAATTTTAACATAAATATACAATAATGTAAGAAACATTTTTGTGCAAAAAGATGTTGAAAAAATGGAAAAAAATATAGACATTTTTTAGCACTTTTTTCTCATTAATTTTTTTATTTTTTTTTTATTTATCAGACAAAAAAAAATTAAATAAAGTTAAGTATAGACAAGAAAACTGGACAACGGTATGTCCTTCTCCTGGGTCAGATAATCTTGGTGAGTGTGTTGAAAATGACGACTATCATTGTTCTTTATAATATTAACTTCCTTTGTTCAGAATCGTCTTATTGAAGAAATTATTTATCGTTTTTTTAAAATTCTATACACCCACAAAGAGTATCTGACCCGAGTAGTAAAGAATATCCGTGGTGTGAAGTATATTCGGCTTTTTTTATTACATTTATATATTATAATATCAAAATTGTTAATTCTCATATTTTGAAAAATATTTAATCATTATAGATACTTATTAGAATTATCGTACTGTAGAAATTATTTATCTTTTCTTTTAAATGTTATACGCACTTATCAAGAGTATTCTACCCAATGAGCTAAGAACACCCAACTCCTTATAGCAGAGGCAGCAGTCTTTTCGAAAGAAAAAACCATTTTTCTAAAAAATTACAAAACCATTATGTAAAAAGTGTTTCATTTGTTGTTGTGTATACTAAATGGCTACACATTGAATGCTGAAGAGCCGCAGATTTTCGACTTTTTCCCTGTAGTATTTCCCAGTCTCTCAGTCTAGCTTTTTATTTTAAAATTCAAAATTTAACATGTAATATATAAACCTAGTAAAGGTTAATATTTACTATTTATATCCTCAAAAGTGCGACCCCTGCTGGGATTAATTCTAGACCCGCCTTTGCCAATTGCCTTTGCCATTGCCATACAAAATTATGTCAGAAAATTTGACATCGACAAAGTGAAAAACTTTTGCAGATGGCTTTTAACAATCATGAGGGTAAAACCATTTTAGAATATCACAACCTTGAATTAAATATTTTTAATTTGTAAACTTTAACTTTTAATACTAAACTAATAACATTTCGAATGGAATCTCGATTTAAGGGAGCTATCGAAATTTCTAGGGGAAGCAAAGCTCTCCTAAGTCCTGATCGATGTTTATCTATGTGGACGAATAAACCTATTTTTTTATTCTATAGGGCACTATTTTGATCAGCCATTTTTGAGTAATAGTTTGATAACGTTTTAAAGATGTTTAGACGCAACTGAATTTGTTTTATCATATTATTTTAGTCATCATAAAAATATTATCTATAAATTACTCAGAATAATAGGTTTTTATTCCAAGTTGTTTTTATCTTACAAAAATATAATGTATAATGTTACAATTAAGTATGATTTTAAATTCTTTGAATTATTGAAATCCAATCAAGATTTTAAATTTTAATAGAACAAAATAGAAAGAATTTTTAATTTTAATTTGAAAAATCAACGTAAATAATTTTGATTTTTGAGTAGTCAGTTTAGAACAAATAATAATAAAAAAATGTGACAAAAGAACCATCAGCTAATTATAGTTAAGCATAAAATTTTAAAAATATTTCAGTAAATTATATATGTTTACTTGTGTCTATTATTTTGTATTTAGTCAGTTGAACATTTCACATGACATTTCGAATTTACAATGAGTATAATATAGCTATGTACAATTATATTTCGTTATATTAATGTAATGTCTGTCCCTCTAGCCAGTCAAGTTATATTCCAAAACTATTATGTACAACTGTTCTTTTTATAAAACATTTGACCGTTATATTAAAATTTGAATTTTTTAAATTCACTTGAAAAACTCTACAATAATTGAAATTGGAATGAATATAGATAATATAAAAGTTAGAATATAATTGATTAAAATAACCTATAAAAAAAATCCTTTCGTGAACAATGTATTTTCTTATATATTTATGTAATTAAATAAAAAAAACTTTTATAGTGAAAATTTTTCCATTTTTGGATTTTGGTAGGTAGATATTATATAATTTGGATTTTTAAACCTCTCTTTTAATATTATTAATTTGGATTAGGACTTTTAAAATCAATTTTTAAGGATTTAGCACACCTCGATCAAATTTGTAGTTTGAACGTATTCTGTGTCGTGTAGAACTGATTATATCTAACTTGTGTGCTAAGTGTTACCAATATTTTGAACAATATATAAAATGAAATGGTTAGCACTAAACTTAAATAATTTTGATTTTATTTTAGTCTATTAGGTTAAATTTAAAGAATAGAAAGAGTTCATAAAATATTGTTTTTAAATAAAATTTTCATTGAAAAATGTATAAAACATGTATTATAAAATATATTTTAAAGTATAATTTACCTACATTTAAATTATGCAAATTGTTATACACTTCAAATTGTTTAAAAATAGATAATCATGTAAAAAAGTGACTAAATTTATAATCCTGTTATTTTGTATGAAATCAAGCAAATGCGTATATCAACTCGCATCAAATACGGTTTGACAAGATGGAAATGCAAATACAATAACTCACGAGCCTTGGTTATTAATAGGGATGGGTTTTTGAACACTTCGAACACTCGAACTTTAAGAAATTCGAATAATTCGAAGTTCGAGAGAAAAGTCAGTTCGAATTCGAACTCGAACATCTCGAATAGTTTGAATAGTTCGAGTTAAGTATGTTAGAGTGTTCGAACAGTTAAATCAGCAGATTTTTTTTCTACTGATATTTTTACTTTTGCTTGTTTTTAAAATATTGATTTAAAAGTTTAACAATTGAAACTTAAAAGTATTAAAACATTTAAAATATATAACTTTTAAACATTAACTTAAAAATTTACTGCTATTATATTTTTCCTTTTTAATTAAATTATGGATGAATTCTTAAATGTTTTAATTTTTTTAAAATTCGAAAAAGTTTGAAAGTTCGAAAATAATTTGAATAAAATTCAAATTCGAGTTCGAACATTTCGAGAAAAAACGGTAATTCGAGTTCGAGTTCGAAAAAATTAATATTCGATCCATCCTTAGTTATAAATAATAATCAGAAGTACACTAAATAAAAATATTTTTCATTTAATAGAAAAACCGTAAATGTAAAACCAGAAAAGCTGAAAATACATACGATAAAAAGTTACATTTTGAGTTTAATAAATAGTTACAGTTCATTTGAAAAATGTTATAAAAATACTAAATTAGGTTCAATGTGTTATAAATATGTTCCTTATTAATAAAGACAAGTAGTAAAAACACAAAATTTACTTATTTTTAGATACATTTAAAAAGTAAAATAATTTAAATAGGTAGTAAAAGACAAGGTTTTCTGTTACAGACAAATGAAAATGGAAAAAGTATTGAGAATTTTTAAAAATTACCTAAAGTACTACAGGGATGCAATTTTTTATCTAAAAAGTTACTTTATGAAAAATATTTTGATGAAAAAAGAAGTGTTTCTATACAAAAATATGAAATAATGAATAGACATCGTAGTAAAAGCATTAACTTCTTCTAGAATTTAAAGTGTTTAAAAATCACCCCTCCCTGAAAATAGGGTCAGGGACACCCCTGAATGAATGTCAAAATTTAAATAGCGATATTGGTGAACGTTCATAATAAAGATTTTTTCATAATCTCGGGATAACGAGAAAATCATAAAAACACTATAATATTAATATAAGTCAATGATAGAAAGTATACAACATATACAATATTATATAAAAAGGTGTAGGCGATACAGTGCAAACTATAAGTTGATAATTTAGATAAAACATTTTATTTATTTTTTCTTATTTAACAATTCGCATAATATTATATTTTGATAAAGGCCTCGCCATACTGTATGACAATATGATATTGTGCTTAATCGCAGTTATACGTCTTGGTATTAGATTTATTCGCATAAGTTCAATGGAAATATAAAATATAAACATTTTGCAAATGTCAAAACAAATGTTTCGTCTTGCGAAAGTTGGGGAAACTGTCCGTATTTGAGTTCCAGACATTGATCGCGATAAAATGAAAATACTAAAAAATTTTAGTTGTAATTTTTTTAAAAAAATTAGTGACCAGAAATGGAGTTTAAATAAAACATACACAAGAAGTCAGATTTTAGCGTTCAAAAAAAAAAAAAAATGATAAAATAAAATAAAAGATGAGTTAATCGCGTGTGTACTAGATATCAATAAATTCCGTTACGGCAAGCTTCTGCATCAATATAAACTGTTATTGGTGGGCATACGCTATGTAATAATTACAAAGTTGTAAAACTACGTGCATCACAAAAAAGTGTAGTTCTAAAAATATTGGTGTTTTGTGTCACACAAAATACCATTACAGTTTTCCATGTTACAATAACCAAGGAGATTTCTTTAGGTATACGAGTATAGTTTATTTGTAATACTATTTTTCCATTTTTTTTTTTTCCAATAAAAATAACTATTGTAAAATAAAACAATCATATTTTAAATTATTTACAAAAATGTAATATACATCAAATAATAAAATATCATTGATTAAATCAAATGGATGTTGTTGAGGTTGTTGTTATCTTATATATTATCTATAGACTATACAAAATATTTGTATAATAAGTGAATTCGTACTCATGTCTCAACATTAATTAAAATCATGTTGTGTATGTCAAAATTGACCAAAATCATTATGTAAATGTCGACATTCACTAGTGAATTTCTACATCTCCTTATTATGTCAACATTCACCAATCTAAGATGTGCATGTTGACATTCACTAGACAAATTTGTAAGCATTCACTGATTGCAGACATTTACAGTAACAATAGTAACATATATCTATATATATAATATACAAGTGGGTATACATAAAGAAATGTCTGAGTGTTTAAGATGGTACTAACACCTTTACAAAGGTACATAAATATAATATTTCAATCGCACAATTATAGTATTCTTTTTTAAAACTAAATTTTTTAAAACATTAATTTTCATTATTAACTACATTATTTATTTATTTTATTTTGTAAATTATTTAGTATATACTAACATAACTATTGCACAATAATAAAAATACATATGGGTAAATAAAATTTAAACATACACTTTTAAAACACAAAATAAAATTTAAAATCATGACAGATCAGTTTTGTATAAATAAAAAATTTGGAATAACTAATATCATTTATAGGTATTTTAACCCATATACTCGAATGTATCAGAATCCTAATTTAATGGAAAATTGTTTATATTGTCTTTAAGAAGGCCAAGCGGAGATGAGTAATGACTAGGGGACATGGCAGTATCCAGGGGTGTGGTTTTCCGGGTTCAAATCCCCCCCCCAAAATGTTTATGTTAAGTTTAAAATTGCACTAAATTTTTAGTTATTACCATTAACCATAACATACAAGTTTTCATATATATATATATATAATTTTTGTTGTAGATTGCCCCCCCCCCTGAATTTTATTCTCGATACAACCATGCCTATAGATTTTTTTGTTTTGTACTGATGATTCTATCCTTTCATTTTTTAATTATCTTAAAAATGAATCATGATTGTTTTCAAGGAGGGGAGGTCTTGATATTACCCCCCCTTCCGAAACTTCCTAAAATAATTTTTTATTTTTATTTTACATTAAATATTGTCAATCACGTAATTTATGATTAAATTTCTCATTGAAAAAATAATAATAATAAAACCCTCCCCGAAAATTCATTCTAGATACGGCCATGGGGGACGCGTCTGGATGGGTTTATATGCATTTACATATTTTTCAACTATGAAGATAATCGTATGATTCTACTATCTACTACAGAAACGTGTTTCAGGACTAATTGTTTTAAGGTATAGTTGATATTACATATTACTTTTACATATTTGAACAAACTTACATATCTTTTTACATATTATACTTAATAATACATATTTAGCTATTTTATTTTATATTACATATTTAGTTTTAAATCATTTACAATTAAAAACAACAGTCTAATACTTCGATTTTAGTAAACAATAATAAAATAGGACTCTGTATTTGTATTTGTCATCACTAAGGTGCTGGTTAATATATATATATATATATATATATATATATTTAAAATCAAAAAATATGTGAACATATAATGTATATTTTTTTAACCAAAGTATTTTATTAAATATGTATAACATTAAACTAAAAATTTCAACATTAACATTTTAACTTTAAATGGTAAAAATAAATATTGTAATACAAAATAAAATTTAGTTTAAAAAAATGTGATAAAAGACTAGTCATACTTAACACCACATATTTATTTTTTTAATTTTAAATTCTGAGTAGACTGAAGAAACTAGTATTTTTACAATGATCTTTTTTTCTGTAATCACTTTTTTGTATAGAAATACTAGTCCAAAAGTTTCACCAGCAACTTTTTTTTAATCAGAATTTGTTTCTAGATGTTATTTTTGAAACGTCAATTTTTTGAAATTCTTAATATTTTTCTCAATATTTGTAAATAATTATCTAAAATTTGACAAAAAGAACTTTAAAACTACCTTTTTTATCTGACTGTGGAAGAAAGTGTACGTGCGTACTACGTATGTATGTATGTATATATATTTATGTATTTGGTATATATGTATGTGTGTATGTATAAATGTTTATATATGTATGTATGTATGTATGCATGTATGTATGTATATATGTATGTATATATTTTTGTATGTATGTATGTATGTATGTATGATTCCAGCTACCACTTAAACTAATGGACCGATTTTAACAAATGAGGTGTCTATAGATTAAATATCTTACGAGTGTTATGTTGGATCGAAGAATGTTTGGTTTTACAAATCTGTATTATTTTGCATATGTATGCAAGCACGATTTCGGGTAGAAATAAAAATCATGAGAAAAAAAGGATTAGAAAAATGTCCAAAATTTTTTTTACACGTTTTCAAAAATTTCTTGCGCCAAAATGTTTCTCATAATATTGTCTATCTATTTTTAAATTTTCATAAAGTTTGGATCAAATAATAATAGTTTCCAAGTCGTTTTCGTCAAATCTTGGGTAGTTTTTTCAAAAAAAAAAAATAAGAATTGAGAAATTCAAAAAATTACCTCTCTAAAGTACCAACTAGGGGAAAATCCGGTTTCAAAAAAATGCT
>JAIPRM010004958.1:9354-21221 GCA_025469315.1 Stegophylla sp. TES_Ste_2020 | reverse complement strand
TAGATATACATAAATGATAAGAACTGCGCTCCCAGCACAAGCATAGCTTATAGGGAGTGCTGCAATGTTAAAAAAATTATATTTGTAAAATAATGTAAAGATTTTGATTATTGCAATAAATATATATATTATTATTATTTATATTTATTATTTAGTACACACCTCAAATCTTTCAGAGCTTTTGCCCTCGCGTAATACGCTTCAAACGATGTCGGTTTCAGTTTCAGCACTTTTTCCGCAAACTCCACGGACTCTTCGACTTCCTAAAATATCGAAAATTTGTTGTTCAGAGTCTCGACAACTGAATATGTGATATACATTTTCAAAGAATAATACACTTACGTTCAACTTTCTCTTGCAACGCGACGTGTTCAGATAAAAGTTGATCTGCAGTTGCTTGAACGTCGAGTCGAGTTCGTTTTCCGGCGGAAATTTGTTCAGAGCGTACGTGTACCGGTACGCGGCCTCTTTCAATCTTCCTTTGCGATACAACGTGTTCCCGTCTTCCAACAGCTTGTTCAGCAAAACCAACCTGAAAAAAAAATGCGATTCCACGACGATCAGACACCATCACGCACTAAATACAACCGCCGCTTCCACAACGTTTATAAACACTACCTAATTAATTTAGGGCTCGGAAGTTATTGCATTAAAAAGCTTCGAAAATTGATTGCGTTATTGCAGTAAAAAATACTCAAAATTGCACTTAAAATCACTATTAAACCGTTTTTGTTTTTTTTTTTTTCAGGAACCTGTAAATAATTTTGTCAAATTTATTTTTTTTTATCTATTAAAAATGATTGTACTGCACAATAAAAAAGATTTTCAAGTTATATATATTTTTTTTATTATTATAAATTATTACATAATTTCTATGTAATAAACTTTTATAAAATATTTATTTTTTCCATATACCCCAACGAATTATAATTAGCTGGAGAGGAAATTGTATATTCGGAGTTTTATTTAAAAAAAAAAATCAATACACGATCCAGATATTTTGGCGCTTAACAACTACAAAGCCTGAAAAAAATTAATTATGTAAATAACACTGAAAAGTATCTAAAATTGCATTATAATTATAAATAAAGAAAATAAGCAAAATTGCAATCAAATTCCAAAAATTGCAAAAAGTTGCACTAAAAAAACTTTTAGATTTCTATTCGTACTTGTATGAAACAAGTTTCAAACTTACTTAGCAACCAATCCAACAATAGGAAAAAAATTGCAAGTGCAATAACATCCGAGCCCTACTAATATTATCATGCTTACATAATGTCTGGTTTTCCGAACGCCATGTTCCACGTCGTGGGGCCCAGCTTGGCTCCTCTCCTTAGAAAGTTTTGCACCACTGGCACGTTTCTACAGCTGATGGCTCTGTCCAACGGTCGCATTCCGTACAGGTCGACATGTTCGATCAACGCTCCTCTCTCCAGTAAAAGCTATAAAAGCATATTTAGTTACACGATTAGGACATAAGCACAATTTAGAGGAGGTGCTAAGCTCTCTCAAAACTATTCATAGCCCCCCCCCCAGAATTTTATTACATTAAGTTAATGGTGGCACCCTCAAAATATGCCATGAGTCAAAATATCCCCATTCGAAATTTTCCCGTTAGAAAAATTTCATATTAAAATTTTTATGTAAAATTAACATTACTCACATCATGTAGTAAAGTGGCCCGTAATTATTGAATTATTTAAACCAATGATCTATGTTCTAAGAATATTATTTCAAAATTTATTCTATATTTTGTAATTTCCGTTATATTGTAGAAACACGTTGATGTAGTTTTACATTCTGAGTGGAGCGAATTAATAAATAAATAAATAAAATTTGGGTATGTCAAAAAATTTGTCATTTTTAATATAACTGTCTTTTATTTTTATTTTATATTCTCGTTAATAATTATTGTAAAACAATTTATACTGTTTGGAAGCATATATTATGAGTATAATAATAATTATGCAATTATAAATCATAACTTTTGTGTGTCACATATGTAATTAAAAAATAAATTTATAATATAGGATATTTTGAACGCGGGATATTTTGAATACAGGATATTTTGAGGGGGAACCAAAGTTAATGACTTTTCGGTGAGCTATATCAATCAAATAAACATATTAGCCCCCCAAAAATTGTTTTCCAAGTTGCGTTAATAGATTAGGAATAAAAAACGTTTTCAGATGCCGAATCGTACTTCTGGATCACACTGCATACACTAACCTGCACCAAGGCTGGATTTCCGTTTAGGGTGGCCAAGTCTAGAGCTGTCTTTCCGGACTTATCCGCGTGATCGAGCGGAGCTCCACGGTCCAGTAGGTATTGAGCGATGGCCACCCGACCTTTGAGACAAGCCCAACTCAATGGAGTCTGTCCCTGGCGATCCTCAGCACTCAAATCGGCACCTGCGAGATAAGCATAACGTATGAGTACACCGTTCGTTATACAAGGGGGATTAGGGGGGTAGTTTCTATTCACGTCAAATTGGACAGTGTGTATAACAGATGAGTAGCTCGGACAGAGGACGTATAGAGGTAATCAATTACTCCATGTCGTAGAGAACTTGATTTTTAAAATTGACGTGCATGGAAAACTTCACACTCTATGTCATTATCTTTTATTTGATAATGAATTACATTTTTTTTTTTTTTTTTTTTGACTACAAACGTGTTTTAAAACAAAAATTTTAAACTTCGTGTTTTCACAAGTTTTTGTTTTACAAAGGTGAAATTCAATTTTGGGACCACATTCATTTTCATAGTTTCTTAGTGTTATCAACGGTGAGTAACATAATTTAAACAGGGTTTACGGCAATACGGTTTAGTATTTAATTCATGTAACACAAGAATATCAACAGTTATGATAACTAAAATGTTAGATTGTAATTACATATAATCTAATTACGATCCAAGGTTATGTCAGGATAAAATATGACGTGGAGTAAACGTCACTTCAAAACACACCTTGTTAGAATTCTTTTTTTTTTCTTTTAAATCAAGCTATTTATTATAACTCCGTCTTCTTGTATAACATATATTTTTTTTCTTTTAATTTTTATACGACCGTATATTAAAGCTCTACTGAACGTTGATTTCTAACCCCGCCCCTCAACCTCATCGCTACCCGTTAACGTAATAAAAAATATCGAACACGTATAATGATAATACATAATAATAATATAATGTTATTAAAGAGTGAATAAACGCCAAATGAACGCGTGTAATAAATCTTACCGCTGTCGAGAAGGAGTTCAACGATACCGGAATGGTCCTCGGACGCGGCCATCATTAGTGGCGTCCTTTGTTCGGAGTCGACGATATCGACGTGGGTCCCACTGTTTAGTAACGTCTCGACCACTTCCCATTGGCCGTCCCGAGCAGCCAGCACCAAAGCATTCATACACTGCGCCAATACAACAATACGATATTAAACACCAAAGGTCGACAATGATTCACACAATAATTATAAAGTATACAGACGTGTCGTTAGCAGCGTTAAAATAAAAAAATTAGTCTTTTGGAAAAAAAGTCTCGGGACAAAACGGGCCATTTGAAAAGAGATACTATCAGTAATAATGTTGTTAAAAAATTAACAACATAAAAAGTTCTTCTCTCTTTTATATATTTTGCCCTATTCGTGTAAAACCATTTTGGAACGTTAATTAATGCGTTCTGACGAAAACTTTTATTGTAAGATATTTTGCCACTTCATATATTATAATACACATATAACATAATACTATGTGGTTTACCCGGCTCCACCCCGGTATTCGACTATTTCAGAAAAATAAAAATGAATGAGGTTATACAAACTACTATTTTCTTATAGGATTGTACATTTTTTATTTATTAATTTATTGAATATTTCTGTACGTATTTCTATTAAGGTTATAATACTTCTTTGAAAACAATATTTTTTGTTCTTTGATGAGATGCGTACACATTAAGGTTTTTTTTTATCGAGCTATATCAATTAGAAAAGCTATACGGTTATTTATTTTAATTAATAACTATTTAATTACTAACTTTATTCGACTAAATTTATGCCTTAAACCTGTTCTATGATGTTCTATTTAATTTAAAAAAAAATAATAATAAATAAATTGGATAAGTAATAAGTAGTTTCGAAGCCAACACGTAAAACATAGACTTCCACAATTGTTTGCACTCGGTTTTATATATAAACAGTATACACATAGATTAAGAATGGCCAACAGGGCGATCGCGTTCGACTGGTCGATCGCAACATAATTTTGAGTCCATCATGACTCCCTTTGATCTTGCGTTGAATTTTAAAGAAATAAAAAAATGTTTTTCATTGTTTAATCCACAAATCAAATTAAAATGAATTACAAGTATACGACTTGATCATAGATACATCACATTTATCATGTAATTAAAATTTTAAAAAGTTAAAAAAAAGTGACACGGACTCGATACAGAAATGTTAAGGTGTAATGAGTGTTATGTATATATTATTAATATTATAAATATAATATTATTATGAGTAAATCAGTGTAATATACATAACTATCTAAATCATAATAAATGATCATTTTTAGTTTTATTACTATATTATTATTTGATTATTTATTAAATCAGATTAAAAATGTCGATCTTGACAGGGTAGGAAAACTCAAAGGTCGACCTCAAGTCCTTGAAAGTTGGCCACCCCTGATATAGATAACCAATAATTGGCGTTTCCCTTATTCGATTTCCAAAAAAACCTCCCATGGTTAAACAACAATCATAACTGGTTACTGGATACTTATTATGGGCATGTTCATTATTACATGTTATGCCCAAGACTCTTAAGTCATAACAAGGATCAAGTCACCCGCAGACAAAATATGTAAACCAGATTTTTATTTCCGGGAGTCTTTTTATAAACGAGAAAAGTTTTGTCCAGAATTTTTTTTTTTTTCGATTACCGCCATCGTTGTGTACGCACAAAGCGACCGATAGCGAATCAATGACAATAATAATATTGTAAACGAGAATAAATCCGCAACAAAGGCGCAACCAAGAGGGGTGTTTTGGGTGTCTGAACAACCCCCTTAAATTATATTTATGGAAATTTTATTCATTAAGCATTGGAAAAAAAAAAAAAAAAACATTTTTAACTATATAATTATAACCTCTATTATTTCAGAGATAAACAACAACACGATGATTATAATTTCATATTGAAATAATTATAGTAGAAATTTATAGGTGGACACCCCCCACCCACTTGAAAAAATCTTAGTTGCGCCGCTGATCCGCAATTATTACCTTCATGTTGGTGGCCGACACTTGGGCTCCGCGGGCCAGCAACAGGTCGACCGTGGACTTGTGGCCGTTTGACGAAGCCAGCGTGAGCGCCGTCTCGCCCGACAGGCTGTCCTGTCCGTCCACCGACACTTCGGCCACGTCCAACAGGTACTCCACGACGTCGTCCACGCCTTGTCCGGCCGCCTGGACCAGCGACTGTTGGGACGCGTCCACGTTGTCCACCTCGACCCGGGGGTTGGTCACGGACCACTCGCAGCCCGACAAGAACGCGACCACGTTGAAATGACGGTTTTTCGCGGCCTCCACCAGCGGACACCTGTCGTTGAAAAAAAAAAAAAATGATCCGTTAATGTCACGTGGTGACGAAATGACAGTTTTACACGCACACACACACACATATATATATATATATATATGGTTAAATCAAAAAACGTTTATTGAAAAATCTCTTAGTAAAAGCTTAATGCAGTGGTTCTCAATCTTTTTAGGACCACGACCCAAATTTTTCTTCAAAAACCTATCGCAACCAACATGGTTTTACATATTTAGGATAAAAAGGTAGTTTTTAAAAATCAAAATTAGATTAATACTTTAATAATTTATTAATAAATTGGTGTATATAACTTTACGAATGTATGCAAATGTGCTACTTCATCATTTTTACGGTGGAGTTTAGTTAAAAACGTAATTATTTGAGAATTTATATAATTCAATAAATTAACTCGAGACCCACCAGTGGGTCGCGACCCACACTTTGATAAACGCTGGCTTAATGTCTATCACACAAGCGAAAGATTCGAAAATCTGCCGGTAACTACATGCGCAATGAGAATAAGCATATATTTTTATGTACATTTCATTTTGTACTCAATTTTTTTCCTAAAACAATCACAGAGTGCAGAAATACGAATTTAAATATGACCAATTGTATAAAATATTATAAAGATGATTTTAAACAAGTCTGTCATCATATTATAATATGCACATTCGACAACGTCCGGCGGCTATTTGTGCACGTGCAAAATATTAAGCGATCAGGAAAATTGATAATAATGCTATAAAACAGCGCTGTTTAATATATGGGCCGCGAGAAACGTGGTACTGGTCTGCCACGTATACTGGTCGAGGTTCTAATCCAAAGATTGGCAGATTTAAATTAATGCCGATTGATGAACATTGAGATTTTTATAATTTTGTTATAAAAATTAAGAAAACTACCAAAATAAATTTAAAAACCCATTCAACTGACTAAGAGTCATTAATTAAACTGTCATGAGACCAGTAGGCATTAAAATCATTTTTTAAAACCATAAATTTGGTGCCATTTTGGATGGTCCATAAAGATTATCCGGCTATTTTCAATATTGCACTGATATATTTTATGGGTTTTTTGACTACTCATTTATGCAAACTAGCCTTTTCAACTTATTTTTTTTTTTGAAAAATAATAATTATTGAAATAAACTAAATACCGAGACGACTTTAGGTTAAACTTAACGGAATACAGTCCTGATATTGATTCTATCGTGAAAGACAAACAATTTTAAAAAATCGCATTGAATTTTTCAACTTTTTTCTCTTTTTTTTTGAAAACGAACAAATAAAACACTTAATATTTCTATAAAAACTTATTTTTTTAAGTGTTCTTAGTTCTTAAACAGAATATTTTCCAAAACACTGACATAATATGACGTTATATGTATATTATAGATGCCTATTAATGCTTTTGTGTTTAAATTTTTTAATCGTATAATGTATATTTAATTGGTGGGACTCAGAATGTTTTGTAGAAAATTGATGTGTCACACGACTAAATAGGTTGGGAACCACTGACTTTAAAAATAGCGAAAAATACCTTAAAAACAGAGGAAAATGTCCTGAAAAATTCATTTGAAATTAAATTTGTTAAAAAAATGTAAAATAAAACTGCATTAAAATAATTAGCATCGCCCGAAACACATTTTTCGCTTACGGATGTATGTTTTGGAACATCAGAAAAAAAAGCCGAAAAGATTTTGGACCATGGATATACTTCGCTTTTTGGATGGGATATCCTTGGTGGGTGTATTAAATTTTAATGAAATGATAAATCATTTCTTCAATAAAACGATTCTGAGCTAAGGTTCAGTGATTATGCAGTGACCTCGTAACAATAATCACCACTACATTACCCTAGGTTGCTATGCTTATCATGATTACCACACGGTCGATATGGGTACCACGGATATCATGGTTACCACAGGGGTAACCAAGGAACCGTGGTAATCATGATTGTCATAGTAACCACGGCCACCATTGGAAACTGTGGCTGTCACGGTTACCAACGATTAGGTCAAGTGTAAATCCCTTGAAATAATGCGAATTTCGAGAAATAAGTATAAAATACCATCTAAAGCCGATGCTCGCATTCAAATAATGGCCAATCGAGGCTCTAGAAACAATATTTCTATACGAAAAAAAGTGTTTACAGAACGGAAGAAAAAAATAAACATCATCGCTTCGCTCGGGATCTAAAAATGACATTGCGCCAAAATCCCAACCCCAATAATAATAATAATAATAATAATAATAACCCCAATAACAATAATAATTAGGGCTAGGATTTATATGCAATAACAAATTGTAAAATATGCATTTTATTTACCAAAATATGCGAAAATATGCAAAAACAAATTTTTATTATTCCTAGAATCTTATTATTTATTAAATTCATAATTTATTATTGTTACATTAAATAATTCTATCGGTCATCTGATCAAGATAAGATTAGATAGTACTTATACTATATATTTACGACAATTCAATGGAAAAACCAAAAACTATTGATTTCGTGAAATAAACGCCATTTAAAATTAACAATAATTTATAAAAATTAAAAAGTTTAAGTGAAAAAACATCAAAATCTAAAAACCTATGAATATGCAATTATATGCATTATGTTCAAAATATGCAAAAAAAAAAAAATTGGTTCTATTTAAACGAAAATGACCCAAATCGCGGACAAATCTGACAACCAATTAATTTGGACTTGAGGAAAAAAACATGCAAATGCATATAAATCGTAGCCCTAACAATATAATAATTATTTACCTTCTGGCCGAGTCCGTGAGCCCCGGAGACGCGCCGGCCTCGATCAACAGTTTGACCACGTCTATGTGACCTCTGCTCGCGGCCATCCACAGCGGCGTCCTGCCCTGGCTGTTGGACACGTTCACCGCGGCCCCGAACTCCAGCAGCAGCGCCACCATGTCGTACACGCCCTCGTGCGCGTACACGCACAGGGCCGGCGCCCGTCCCAGCAGGTCGGTGTGCACGTCCGGCGAGGCGCCGGCCAACAGCAGCAGCCGCGACACCTTGACGTTGGGCGCGTACATGTTGCGCACGGTGCGCAGCGCTGCGGACACGCTGCCGGAGACGGACGCCATCCAGTTGGCCTGCAAGTCCCGCGGCGACACGCGGTCGTGCAGCGGCACGTTTTTGTACGGGTGGGCCTTGAGGACGTGATGGCCGAGTTCCAGCGTCTTTTCGCTGTCCAGCGGCGCCTGGAGCCGGGAAAACCTGAGCGCGATACCGGAATGCCCGTTTCTGCGCGACGAAAAATTAAAAATCAAACGCGGCGTTCGAACGTTATTACCCGATACATTATGTATTTATACATGTTTTATATATATATATCTCAATTGGTTTTTTGTGAAAAAAAAAAAAAAATGCTTATTTCCCATTTTGTGTGGTGGGGAGGAGGGGGGGGCGCAAATGCAGGGATTCACCAGGAGAGAGCCGCCACATGACTTCAATACGGCCTTGTTCCCCGTCCCTTCCGCTTTTAACGACACAACGGCCCGAAAGCGAAAATAAGGATCTAATAATATAATCCTTTACGCGTCAAGAGCATAAAGAATTTGTTTTCCAGTTTAAATAAACCCGGTTAGAGTGTTAATGAAATTATTCAAAAACTCAAACTGTATTTTATTTTTTAGATTCTGAGTACACAAAAAAGGCCTAGTGATTAAAAATTCAATGTATTCTCCAAAGGTTTCCTCTAGTCAGGATATTTCCAATATAAATTTTAAAATAAAAAGTAACTTTTGATCAAATACCTATCATTTTAAATAAAATAAAAAAAAAATAGATCTTAGATATTTATGGTAGTATTTAATATTTAAAAACGGTCTCACTTACATTTGGCACGCAAAAAACTAAAATGGCGCCACTGCATATTATCGAAAATCGAGAGGAAGCACGTTTAGATACCAATCGATAGTTTTCGATCGAGAACATTGCGAGCTGTTTGGACCGAATACAAAGGACAGAAATACAAGAAACACTCGCACTCACTTCTTGACCGTTGCTTTGGAAATTCTCGAATACTGTTCCAAAGTGATTTTTAATAGATTCATTCGTGTAGTTCATGGGTTCCATTGGATTGGTTCCGATGTAAATGCAGAGCATGAAGTGTGAGGAATGTGACACAAATTTGAAGAGACAACGAGCGAGAAAAGTTTTGCTGAGTGAGCAAAGTGGACGAAGCGAAAGCTCTGCTATGTCTTATATAAATGCATAATATAATACACGTGGAATACAGTGAAATGCCGCGGAGGGAAAATTATTAATTTTCATAAAATTAGTCCAAACGGTTTCATATGAGGGTTCAAAATACGGTCCAAACAAGCTCTTTTTTTTGGGGAGTTTTTGATCCAAACGGGATCTCCCCCAAAAACCGATAATATTATATTATCATAGTTAAGTTGATAAATAAAAAAATATAGTGAAGAAAAAAAACTACCAACCTCAAATCGCATACGAATTTCTTCGACTCGCTGTCGTCACGTCTGATCAGCCATTCCCTGAACGACGGATGAAAGAACATATAGGTGTTATCCATTCGTTTTATGAGTAGTCCGGAGATCATCTGTAAAAATGCAATAAAATTTAAAAAAAAAATACACATTAATTATTATTATTATTGTTATTATATGCATAGAGATCAGGACCGTAGCCAGACTAAATTTTCAAGTGGAACAAACCAATTTCAGGGGAGGGAGGCATTATATATAAAAATAATATTTATGCGATTTTTAATTTATTTACACTGATATCTCTCATTAAATGAACACAACTGTAATTTTCCATCAACTATCCACGAACAACAGAATATTTTGGAAATTTACGAAGGAATTTACAATAATACATTTATTTTGAAAATAAGAAACGAATAATACTAAGTATTAGAAATAAAAAAATTTCAAAAAAACTGAGAACTGCTAAAAAAAGACGTACCTATCTAAAAGCTTTTCTAATATTTTTAATATTCTTAATTAGCAAATTAGGTACATATTGGGTTCGGGGAGGGCAACGCCCCTCTGTCCCTCCCCCCCCCCCGTAGCTACGGGCCTGATAAGAGATTTTCGGACGCTCTCGGCTGTCCGTCGCATACCTTGAACCTCTGCAAGAAAGTCTCCCACGAAATGAACTCGTCCAAGTTCAGCGAATTCACCGAGTAGAAAATTTCCAAAATCGTCAACGGGTAGAGCGCGGCCAGGCACACGCTCAAAATGTTGGCGACTTTTTCGAACGAGCTGGTGGTCGGGAACCTGAGATTGAAATGTAGCTGATATATCTGAGACAGCGTGACGGGCAGGACCTTGAAACTCTGGGATTTGGCCACCAGATGACCCCGCTCGATCAGGTCCAGGGTCAGTTTAGCGAAGAGGAACGACCCGCAACTGCCGGCTTGCAAGTGCTGACAGAACTTCACTTGTCCCGGAGTGCCGGCGATCAGATTGCTCTGAATACTGGCGCTGTTGGTTACTCGGAAACCGATGTAGTCCATCATGTCTTTTATCACGTTCTCTTTGTTCGGCGAGTTGACGTCCAGTCTGCGCAAACAATAGCGACATAAAAAAAAAAAAAAAAAAAAATGAAATACCGCGCGACGTCGATTAAATTAAGAGAAGAGACGTCACGCAGAACGTAGCAAATTGGTATTTAATAGAAACGATTTTGTGTTGTTAGCTTTAATTATCGTAGAATAAAATGATGACCTATTACTGAAATCAAAGATGAACAAATATTTATCAGCGTTTGTACGTCGGTTTTCACGATATTTCAATTTTCAAGCGAATTATGACGAGTAGTGTGTAAAACAATAACGCGACAAAGCTAACGACTCGTTTAAAGTAAAAAAAAAAAAATAATAAAGTAAAAATACACATACAAACACAGATAATGTTCTTGCCTTAGTAAGTTCAATTAAATTGATTCTGCTGAATACAAATTTGCCAAGTTGTCTGTTGGTGAGACGAAGATAACACAATAATTGTTGTAAAGTTGCAAAAATAAATTTTTTTTTAATGTTTTTAGTTATATTTACATTAGTAATTATTTCAAATACTACTATTTTTAGACTCTGAATGAAATGAAGAAGTGTTTTTACAATGATGTTTATTTATTTATTTTTTATATTTTTTCTGTGTACAACTTTTCGTATAGAAATACTTGTCCAAAAGTTTCAATCAATAACTTTTTGAAACCCGATTCGCCTCTAGATTGTACTTTAAAGAGGTCGTTTTTTGAATTTCTCAATTCTTC
>JAIPRM010004957.1:0-21609 GCA_025469315.1 Stegophylla sp. TES_Ste_2020 | reverse complement strand
TCAATTTTTTTTTATTTTTTTGGAAAAAACTACTTAAAATTTGACAAAAACGATTCGGAAACCATAATTTTTTGATTCGAACTATATGAAAATTTAAACATAGATAGAAAATAATATGAGAAAGATTTTGGCGCAAGAAAATTTTGGAAGTGTGACAAAAAAAATTTTGAACATTTTTCTAACATTTCTTTTTCTCATTTATTTTTTATATTATTAACTTCCTTCGTTCAGAATCGTTTTATTGAAGAAATTATTTATCGTTTCTTTAAAATTCAATACACCCGTCAAGAGAATTCCACCCATAGTGCGAAGTATGTCCGGCTTTTTTAGCTTTTTTCGTGTAAAATTCGAATAGAAAATTTAATTTTTATGATTTTTTACTCAAATAATAACGATAATAATAGTTCATTATCATTTACGTAGACAACTTGGAAAAATTAGTCAGTATAATGTGGAAATTGGAAGAGCTTTACTCTTCACTAAGAAGAAAAATCAAATGCAGTTGCTTTTTTTAAAGAACAAAATGTATAAATTAAATATTAATTAAGTATATAATATGAATAATGAGTGAATGAACTGAATACAATGAAAGGTAATTAATATGGTTTGTATGACAATACAAGTCATACAGTTTTTAAATTTATATTTGACAATAGAATAGCAACAATCTATTAAATCTTATTATATTATCAGAAATAGTAACGTGCAAAACATGGATAACCAGAGATAAATGTATTAAAAAAATTAAAGATTAAAAATTATAAATTTTATTATTTTTATCTACAAGTAGTAGCGTAGAATTACTCACTTACACTCCAGACAATCTTAAAATGAGTATTTTACCCAATAAGAAAATAATTGACGTAATGATATTTAGCTCTTATTTTTTATTTTTTTGAAAATACAGTTTGTACAATCTTATATACTTAGTAACTGATTATTTCAATGCAAATTTTGAACTTATATTTTCTCTTCTTGCATTAAGACTGACTTAAAGATTCATCGATAATTTTTTCGTATGACATTTTTCTGGTATATTTTAGGATTAACTATGAATAAAATTGTATACATTTCGAAATATATAATGTAAAATTATCTTTTTGAAAGTAGAATGAAAATATATAACTTTTTAAGTAATATTTTCGTGACTAATAATTAAAAAAAAAAAAAGAATATGAAACTGGAAATGGAGGGGGCAGCTGAATTCGTTTTGTCAGGGTGACTAATTCTTGAATGCGGGCTTGGGGTTAAAATATCGCGTTGATAAAAGGTATATTTTATATAATTCGATAAATTTTACACGCCGAATCCCACAAAGTTTTTTTCTTCAGTTATAATATAATATTTTATCGAACGGGGGGTATTTTGGAAATTTAAAATTCGCAATAATATTATCAGAGAATCGATTTCACACGGGATATTACGAGAAGTTTTCGACTAACGAGCGCGCACGACACCGGTCGGTTTACGAGCTGGGTGCACGCGGTAACCGCGAGCAATTAATTATTTTCGAAATTCGTCCCCTTTCGCGGAAGCGTTGTTGTTGTCGATGGTGGTGGTGGTGGTGGTGATGGGACGGGGGTTGAAGACGTTTTCTTTTCTCCGTTTGACGGTACACCGACTCTCGGGTGGTGGTGGTGGTGAGGGGCGAGAGGAGTGAGTGCTCTAGAAGGAGAGAAAATCGAGAAAAACCGTTGTCGGAGATAAACGCCATCGCCGTCGTCGGCGCTCGCGGAGAGTAATTTTTCTGTTCGAGGCGAGAATTAGACCGATGGGAATTATTTGAAAAAGAAAAGAAAAGACAGAGAGAGAGAGAGAGAGAGAGAGAAAATTAAAAGCAAAGAGGAGAACCTCTATTGCCTGAGCGAAGGTTGTAGTAGTAGTAGAAGTAGTTTTTTTTTTCCATTTTTTTTTTTTTTGCTCTACGGCTACCAAATTAGATTTTCCGCCGGTACAACAAATGACCGTGTAATTCGTCTTCGACGCGGGGTTATTCTTCTGTTACTTTTGGGGGGCGATCGCGTAGGAAAATAAGAAGGCACTTTTTTTTTGAAAAATAAGACGAACGCACTTTGTGCGTGAAGTATCTCTCTCTTGCCGACAAGGAAGTTTTTGAGAGGACTGAAGGGTGTACTCATACCCTATAATTTTTTTCACACACATAATCCGATTGTTCACCTTATTTTTTCTATAGTATGTATAATTTATTTTTTGTGAAACATGCTAATATTGGTCACAATGTTTATGACCTCAAAACATCTGATGTTGACCCACTCATTAGCGCAATTAAAAAAAAAATATTTGGGGGGAGGACTAAAATGTTTATTTATTGATTTAGCCCCCGTAAAGTACATTAAACTTAAGCAATTTAAAAAAAAAATCTTGGGGGGCTTCACCCCCCCCCAAGCCCCCACCTAAATACGCCTATGGACCCACTGCAGTGGAACGAATAATTTTAGTCGAGACTTTTGGACGAGTACGAAAAAGTGAATGTAGAAAATGTTTTCAAAAAAAAAAAAAAAAAAAACATACGTTATTTTAAAACGACAAATGTTTCCTCTCCACTCAGAATTTGAAATCTTCGGTTTGGGATTACCGTCTTATGCACCCTCCCTCCCCTCAGAAAAAAAAAAAAATAATAACCGTGTGTATTATATTATAATATTATAATCGTTATTGTGATACGACCACATTATCCGTAAGTCCGCGACGGTGGCGCGTAGGGATATAATGTTCGCGTAGAATTTCTACGAGAACGGATAATAATAATATTCTAATCGGGGGCCTAGCCCGGGGACAGGCGAGGAGAAGGCGCAAAGCGAATAATAGTAACTATTATAATACCGCCACCGCGCGCGTACAATAATAATAATAATAATTAATTATTCCTCTTCCTCCTATCCGCCTCCGGGGCTTCAACTCACCCGTCATCGCGCGTTTGTGATATTATTATAATATATATAATATATATATATATTCAAGTGTCCGCCAAACAGGACGACGACGACGAGAGAGTTTTGAATAATGACATTTACTCAAGTCGTTTTAGTTCGCTGGCCGCCTCGAGGGGAAATTTGGGGAGGAGGGTGCCGGTTGAAACGCATACGCCGAAGTTTCCACTACCGTACTACTACACACGTATACGCACCTACACACACGCGCATTATTCACACTCATCGTACACACTACAGACTCACACACACACACACACACACACACACGTGTGCACACATGCACGCATTATACACGCGTATACGCACACATACATATATTTAGGTTATTGTAATGATAATCTCATGAAAACCATTTTCCGGCCAACACACGTATATAATATGTATATATGTAATACACTCATACACACGCGCCGAGACGTACACGAAGACGTCTTATATACGCGTGTGTGTGTGTGTGTGTGTGTGTGTGCTCGCCGCAAACTTCATCAACCAAACGTCGTCGTCGGCGTCGGCGGCGCGTCCGTCCCGGGAATTATACTGGCGTTTCCATTAAGTTTGACGGCGAAAAGCAATTTGCAAACCGGACACGTCGCCACTACCATCCCAGCAACAGCAGCCACCGCCGCCGTCATCGTCGTCTAACGCAGTGTTTCTCAACCTCGGGGGTCAAGAACCCCCCAAGGGTCACAAACATGTTATTACCGTGATATTATATAGAAATGAATACAAAACATCATCGGCCCATCTCGACCTAACCGACTAGTTTGCCTATTATTGGGTTAAACAAATTAAAAAAAAAAAATCCTTATAAAAGAAAGTGGTCTAATAAAAAAATTGTGTCACGATCGACCTGTTAGCCACCCTTATTCCTCTCTATCTCTAAGTACATAGAATAAAAATCTTGATTTTATCTCATATATTCTGACACGGATAAAATCACGATATTCCTTCACGGGATATCTCGTAAGTAGTATGACGTATTTGTATGTTCTGAGTGCATTTTTCAAAAAAATTACAGGGAAATCACGAAAATTTGGCCGGCGATTTCCACCTATTTTTATTACACTGATTCGATTTATCACACGATCGAAAAATTCCCTGTAATTTTTTTGAAAAATGGACTCAGAACATACAAATACATACTACTCTCGTATTTTTCATTTTTTATTTATTTTTTTGTGTTTAACTAAGCCATATTTAAGAATTATTAGTCTCTCCGTCATCGCTCCGACTTACTGCGCACGCGTAGCAAATATTATATCAAAAGAAATACGAGGTCATTTCGAGGGGGGGGGAGACGGGGCGGCAGATGTAAATCGAAACGCGTACTGCACCGGCGAATATTCTCGCGCGAACATAATATTCGATATCTGATTTGTTTGCGACGACGCGATTATTATTACCTCTTCGCGATTTCTTCGTTTTCCTCATTTTTTATTTATTTTTTTTTTATGGAAAAATATTATTTTCCCGAGTACGCCGCGCAATAGGGAATAAGTGGGGGGGGAAACCCCGAGCAGCAACAAGATACCGCCGCAATGTTCTCGAATTTCTTTTTGCAAACGTTAACACGCCGGCAGCCATTTAATCAACTCCGAGCGTAACGACGTACAGATTCGTTTTTCCCAAACGGCTCTGCCGCCGCCGACGGTATCTCGTTTCCACATAATTTATCACCCGAATCTTTTGCGCGAAACCCCGGGCAGCAACAACGAGGGAGCAAACACAAATAATAATAATTATAACCGTCCGGCGCGGGGGCCTGCAATGTGTGGTTATTATTGAAAAATTTTGAGCTCAGAGGCGTAGTTACGGGGAGGGTTTGGGGGAACCAAAAAAAAATGTCTCATTATAAAGTAAAAACGGCAAAATATATGTTTTTTACTTTTATGGAAACACTTTTCCGTATTGAAATATTTGTCGTAAAGTTTCATACAGTAATTTTTTTTTTAGACCATAAATCACACAAGTGGTACTCTAAAGTAATAATTATTCATAATTTTCTGTTTTCAATACTTTAATCCAAAAAAAACTGTCGAAACATTTTGTGAAACGGCAAAATATCCCTTAAACGAGGTTTTCATAAAATCGATTTAATTAATTTCTCTAAACTCCAAAACTAATTATTGTACAAGAATTTTGAAATTTTCACCCGTTATCAACAATAGTTAACATAGATTATTTGATTACTATTTATTCCAAAATTTATGTTGCTTAAATCACGAAAGTGTCGACAATACCTTATCATAGACGAATTTCGGATTGAATGCAAATATTATGTTACAACTGTTAAACATATACCTACTCAATATAAAATTGACAATTATTTTTGTCTGTAATTAACTGAAGCTCCACTTAGAATCGTTTTATTGAAGATAAATTCCCCTGTTATACATTATTATTATATTTATTCTTATGCTTTAATAGAACTGTGCCCTTCGTTAATATTAATAACTAAACTTAAACACTCGATGTTAATGAAGAAATTATACCAAATTGTATATTATATAATATTTATCTACGTATATGTAAAAATGCCGTAGCTCCCTGACACCCTGACACAAGCATCCAGCTTATAGGAGATACATAAATCAGAATTGTATATTTTATTATTTTATTTATAAACATTTTTTAGATTCTGAGCGAAATGAAGAAGCTAGTGTTTTTACAATGATGTTTATTTTTTTTTTTAATATTTTTTTTTTCTGTGTACAACTTTTCGTATAGAAATACTTGTCCAAAAGTTTCGATCAATAACTTTTTGAAACCGGATTTGCCTCTAAATTGTACTTTAAAGCGGTCATTTTTTGAATTTCTCAATTGTTCTTGGAAAAAACTACCCAAAATTTGGCAAAAACGACTCGGAAACCATCATTTTTTCGTTTCTTTAAAATTTAATACGCCCGTCAAGAGAATACCACCCGTCGTGCGAAGTATGTTCGGCTTTTTAATTTTCCATTTTGATATTGTCATTGAAACGATACGGTAATTGTATTTACATAAAAAAAAAAGATTTTTAATATAATTATTCCCCTTTGGTTTGTTATATACAACATTTTTTGACATCGGTACTGTTATCAAATCTCGTCCAAACAGACTTTTAATATTATGTCATCGTTATTATTGAAACGCTGTAATGATTTACCCAATGTTTCGATTTTTGTTTTGACTCTCTAGCTATGTTAAAAAATATTGTTATGATTTAGTTCTTAATTTACCTACCTACCTATTGTACTTGTTATTATGTAATTTTTCTTCTTTTTACATATATTACTAGATTTAAGTTTGCACTTATTTCTGTACTTATTTATCCTCTTTGGGGCGTTATAAATAAAAAAAAAATAATAAAAAAATTATCCGAACGAAGCCAATCCAAATCACTTTTGGTAACCCGGTCCGTTATTATTTTTTTCTTTTGATTTATAAAAATAATATTAATAATTATAATAAAATATATTTCTATTTTAAATTTATAATATTATATATATGTTGCGGTCGAGACGATATAGTTCATCCGCGTTATTACGCCGCCGCCCCGTGGACGTTCGTTATATTTTATTGCTTGTTGTTAATGTATACGTATGAAATATAATAACGTGAAATACGGCACGCGGATTTCCATTTCCCTGTAGCCTCCGGTCACCCCGTTAGCAGACGCTACATCCGAAAATTTCGCGTATAACTTAATTGCTTCCGGCGCGGCGGCGGCGCGGCGGCCACAGTATTATCAATAATAACACCCAATAATCGCCGCGTTGTTGTATGTCGATCGACCAGAAATATCTGGTTTTGAAATGGTATTTTATAAAATACATATTCTCGACCAACTAAAATCACCTCACACGACTATTTTAATATTGCGCTTAACTTATTTATGCAATTTACGGTATTTAATAATACCTGGTAGAAACGTTGGATTTAATTTGCATAAATTATGTGCTCCACAAACCAAACAATCGTTATAATAAAACACAAATAATATTATTTGTTCATAGCGTAATTATTATTTATAATAATAATTTAATTAACCGTATTAAGTCAAAATTAAATAATATACCTAACGAACAAAATATCGCATTAACAGAGAAATAAGCTCTGCGTAGGTATAATGTCAAAATAGGATTTCGGAGGACCTAAAATGGATAGTGGCGAAATGACCCGGCAGCGAAGAGTCAAACGGGTGAAATGGGTGGGTTCTCATTTGAATGTATTAACATATTAATTTATTGTCGCGGATAATCGAATGATTCCATTCCGCTGCGTAAATATACAGCTAGAGAAAAAGCTACGGCGACCAAACGATTTTACTGTTGTTTCGTATTATTTAAAAAAAATATTTGAGCGTAAATACAATATAATATTTTTCATATTTTACAATAATCGTTCAATGTTTTCGTTACATTTTATATTAAATTTTTCACAGTTTCTCAAAAAAAAAAAAAATATTGTCGTGTATACTCGGCGAAGCGTTTCCCGAATGTTCTAACCGCAGCAGAGGAGTCGTTGTCGTACAGCTTCGCCAATCACACCCCCGCGTATAACGCGGCGAGACCGACGACGCCAACGGAGGTGGTGGGGGAAAACGTCTTGTTAAATAATTATTAACGAGCGATGAACAACATTCAATAATATCCAAATTACCTTTCGCGCTGCACACTGCAGCAGGACCGCCGCGACTCGAACACGTATACGACGGGATTCGCGTGACACGACGACCACGGGTTTCCGCGGTGATTATGTGCTGCGGTGTAATTAATTACTACTGTTCACCCGCTCACCCCCACACCATCGCGTGCAAACCTCACGTGTATTATAGATATTATAGTAGAGGGTGGCAAAAAAAAAAAAAAAAAAAAAAACACAACACAACACAACACAACACGGTAATCCATAATATGATAATATTCCTAATCAGTGCATCAAACAAAATTTTTTTTTTATCTTCTACACAATACTGTCGGCGTTAAACAAATCAATAATATTTTCATAAAAATATCGCCACCACTAAACTGTATGCACGATCGATTCTCATACGATTTGATATACGACATAATTTTTTGCAATTTTAGCACCGCAGTGGTGCTTGGCGGTGCTGTTGATATATCCCTCGATTCAATACCACCATAAATTTCAGCATTGCCGAAAATGAAGAAAAAAAAAATATAATATTTAAACCTCAAAATCCGTGTTTTTGCAATCAACTACCCTAAAAAGACGTGTCACACTTTTTTTTTTTCATTTTCTGCACCACCGAGCACCACGGTGGTGCCGAAATAGTGGCAAAATGATGTCGCGTAACAAATTTTATGGAAATTCTGCATACAATTATTAGTGGTGACAATATTTTTTTAAATATCGTGAAAACTATTTATTCATTTTTTTTTTTTTTTTTTAAGACTTTTAACAGTGTTGTAAAAAAAAAAAAAAAAAAAAGAACAATATTATGGTTTTCTTTTAAGCCAATTTATACAGTCACATTTTTCACGACTAATTCAACACAACAATCTATTTGACAAATTAATCACAACTCGTCACTATTTCACTGAGTCGTTCGAGAACGTTACGAAAATATGTAAAAATTCCAAATGGTAAAAAAAAAACGTTTTTTTTTTTTTTTGAAATGGACAAAGCAAAAATTACGATTTTAATCTTGTGGATAAATTCGCAGGAAACGAAGTCAATTACGACTTGGTTCGATGAAGTCGCGTGTTTATGATACGTATAATTTAATTGTGTATAATATTTTACCGTCGGTAGTGATTAATATATGGAACCATTTCCTATTTAAACAAACTAATTAGAATCATTTAATTTTGAATTCACGATTAGTCGTGATTAATTAAGATTTCTTGTGATTTTTGATAGTTTAGTGTTAAAACAAAAAAAAATGTAATACTTCATATCATTATAAAAAAAAAAAAAATAAGTAAAAAATAAGAGTTAAGTTGAGTACTAACCGAGTTTTCTTAATCCTATTGTTATGGTTTTATACAATTTATTAGTTTCGTTCATCGTTTCGTCCTTGATCACTTGGAACTACCGTAATGGATAAAAACTAAAGAGACCAAAACAAAAAATAGTACCCAAGTTCCAGTTAAAATAATTTCTTTTAGCCGTTCTGTGTGAAGGCGATTCGAAGGGTGGCCGAGGTAATGACATACAGAACGATTTGCCAGGAGTTTCTTGGAATTTTTAGAAAAAGTGACGTTATAAAATATTCTCTGGTGTACGGAGGATTTTCCTAGTGAGCGCCGATGCGATTATATTATTGATATCGTTACGCGGAAAATCGGACGAAAATCGTCAGTCGACGGTGTATTATATAGTAAGTCCTGTGGAATTGCCGGGGCCGCGGTGGCGGTGGACGCCAGGACTCAGAGGGACGGAAAATTCCTGGAAGGACCGATGATCCCTTATACGTATACGTTCACGCGACTTACATATATTTCATTTATATATATAGTATTATATTATGACGATATTATCATCATCCCTTTGTTATTATTTAATTAATATTTTAATAATCCCTTAAAGCATTATATACAGGTAGTGACCGATGACGGCTTCAAACACGGATAATATTAAAATATATAATATGGACTAGGGTGACCATGTTTAAGAAAATAAAATACAGGACAAAAATATTTTTCATAATATTTTTAAATAAATAAGTATTTATAGATTAAATTTAAACACATAAAAATATTATTTTGAATTATTTTTTTTTGGTAAGAAGTGCAATTCGACCATTCCGGTTTGTTTGTTACGAGTTCCGCGGTGGGAACGTCGAGTAATATCCGCTTTTGTACACTAGTCCTTCGGGCCGGACTAGGTCAAAGGTTTTATCTACGACGCGTCGTCGAGGAACAACGAGGCGGCTATGTTTGCGCGCGTGTCGTTTCGGCTCGGGTCCGGTGTGTTTTGTGAGTCGTAAAAACGTACGGGCTCGTGCAGGTATTATACGCGGGATGCGTAAACACAGTCACAGGGACACGAGTTAGGTACACACACACACACTCACGCGCATACACGCACACATACAAATATACTCACCCACACACACACACACACACACATACACCGAGCACATATATTTACGTATATCGTGTAAACGGGGGTGCCCTGCACACACACACACACACACACGATATTAATGTGCGCGTGCGCGAGCCTAGTCGTTTAACGTTCTACCGCCATATATTATATCGCATATACTTAGGGACTACGTATATATATATATATACGTTTATACGTGTGTGTGCGTGTGTGTGAGTACGCGTATTCAATTACCCGTTATGTGTGCGAGCGAACACACAAATTTTCCCGTTTCCCGCGACCGGTCGTTTCCGCGTACGTCCGTATCATTAGTTTCCGGCGGTGGTCGGACGCACACACAATACACGCGCGCAGATAGCCGACTTGTATTAATAATAATAATAATAATAATAATAATAATAATAATATGTATGTATGTACTGCGTGTAATATACGTATACAAGCGAACGCAATGTACACGCGGTTGTGCTTGGTACAAATTATTTATGTTATATCAAATCGTTACTTGTCACGACGACGCGTCGACCGCCGACCGACCGACTGACCGCCAACGACCGTTAACCAGTAACCACCATCACGACCTGCCACCACGACCACCGCCCGCCCCTCGGGGGGGGGGTCTTACGCGCATACGCCCGGGTCCGAAACGTTAATGTACGGTCGACAGAATGTTATAGAATCTGGGTTAACGTAGACCAGTGACTCCCAGTCGCGGTGGGGGAATTTATATAATGAACGGGGACAGGGGGGATGTAAGCGAAGATGAAATTAAGAGTATCTATTTTGTTAAAGTAATATATATATATTTTAAATTCACTTATATTATTATTATTAAAAATAATAATTACCAGAATATACGGTACTCATGTCGAGTGATCCGATACGAATTAATTACCACGGTTAATTTGCCGAACGCGAATCTGTGCTAATATCATACTGCGGTCGTAAAATGTCATGTACGTGAGCGATCAAATACATAATTAAAATTCAATCGTCGTTGCGATTAAATATAATAATGATAATAACACAAATACGTCACTAATGTTCGACACAGAGTTATTTGTGAACCAATTAAAAGTTGAAAACATAAGTATTTTTATATTTAAAACGATTTACTAATGTAAGCGCTTGTTATACTGTTAAAATTATTAAGGTTTTAATTGAATAATATCAAATAATTGTAATAAAGGCGCACGTCATGCAATGTTTCATGAGATATCTTGGCTCCTCGTTACAATTGTAAGAAGATAACTTAAAAAAAAACGAACAAAAAAAACGTACGAAACAGATACAGATATAAACTACAAATTCAATAATAAGAAAGATATAACCATACAATAGTGTTTAAATGCATTTTTTTTTTTATATAATGTGTTCAGCGATTATTTCAGATCTTATGCTCCGGGGGATTATAAAATTTTTTTCGAGGGGGGAAGGGTTCTAAAAATTATTTTTATAAATAATTGATAATAAATTAAAATTTTCCGTTTTGTAAATCTAATTTCGAAAAAAATTTGGTTGCTTAAACCTCTAATAAAGGTTAATTTTTTACGATTTTGTTTTTTAAGTTTGCAAATAATTTAATAATATTGTTAAATACGTCATATTTCAACTTCATAAAATCGTCATTATTATGACGTGTTTGACAATAACATTAAACGTAAACTTAAAGAATTTATACCTTTACTATGAATTTAAGCTCAAATATTTTCCTCAAAATTAGGTTTACAAAATGGCTATATCAAAATCAAAAATTTGAAAATTTGGGTGCCAAATAAACAATAAGTTATTATTGCAGCGGGATTCTGTAGTAGTGATAATTTTTTTTTTTTTAAAAAAGTTAAAACCCTGGAGCACCCTGTATATGGTTTATATTAATATTTTATCGTGGGAAAAATTCCCATTTAAAATAAACAGCTCTGCACAAACAACAATAATATTAATTACCTTTTCGCGTACCCGACGTACTGCACGGCGAATAAACCCCCCCCTCCCGCCCCCAGCCCCAGCGGGTCTTCTGGTATACGACTTTCTAGAAAAAAAAAAAATACTTAACTACAAAATATTACCCCGGGAAAACGGTTGAATAATGCAATCCGCGTACACGCGTTTAAAATTCGTTTCGACCGCGCAATATTTAAAAATCGTGCTCCCAAAAAAGTTCTATTGTGTTCGCGTGCCTCACGACCACTCGCATAAAAAGCGCGTGTCCCTGTAGTTGCGGTCTGGTGATTCCCGAAGTTTTTCTGTGGTTCGATTCCGAGTGCGCGTTCGGTTCGGTCGGTTAAGTTTTTAATCTAACTTTAAAAACATAAAAAAAAAAAAAAAAAAATGACTCGAGATAAACCCGAAAAGAAAAATAATATTAAAAACGGTTTTCGACTTTATCGTTTCGGCAATAGATTTAACGGGGAACACGAGTCGAAACGAAATACAGCGATCGGTATTTAATCAGCGTTCGGCTGCAACCGTCCACGTAAACAAATATTCTAACAGACGTTTTTAACCGTATTTTGTAAAATATTTGTTATATTTTTATACGTGAAAAACGCCAAATTTGTCTTTAGAATTAACGCGCCGAACCGCTTTCCACCGAGGGATAACGAGAAACAAAGTTTTTACATTTTTATGGGCGTTTTAATTGGGCTTCCATTAGATTATTAGTCGATTAAATCGTATTTTTCAAAGTGATTTTTTTTTTTTTTTTTTTTGTGTAGAACATTTAAATTCCCGCCCTTATTATTGATATTTTTAGATCTTACCGAATCGATTACATCAATTGTTTCGGAGTGTTTTTTATAAATGTATGAAGCGCGTTTTAGATGGTAAAAAAAAAAAAAAAAAAAAATAAGCGAAGAATAAGAAAGAAAAAACTTTATTAGCCACAGAGATATTATGTACGTGTAGGTGCACTGCACGTGTGTGTGCGTATAATATATTACTCGTATGTGTCGCCCAACGTTAGTCCTTTGTATTGTTATAACCGTGTTCTTTCGGGGGACGCTTCGCGTGTAAAAGTATCCTTTTAGTTTTTTTTTTTTTTTTTTTTTATCAAAACCTACAAGCACTTAATTTTCATTTTTTTCCCCCATCTCCCTCACCCCATAATACGAACCATAAATCCGCGACGCGAGAATATACGTATATATATATATAGTAAAATATTGTTAACGTTGTATCATTTCGTCCGGACGTTAACGAAGATTTAAAGCGTATCCCCCGAAAGATAAACTCGACTAATAAAGTAGCACTGCTGACGTCTGTTGCATAACTTTAATGTTGACAAAGTGTTCCGAGGGAGGGGGAAAAAAAGGAAATAACAACAATAATAATAATAATAATAGTAAATAAATAAAACGACGCGCCAGACGGTCGAATAATAATGGTAAAAAGGAATAATAATACGAGAAAAGTCACGTGAACGGAGATTTTATATTAGTGCACATTCGTCATCGCTCCGTTTTCGATACCGTTCCGAACTCGTTTTGGATAATCATCTTGTATAAGAAGTTTTAAAGGTGTCTTTTTTTTTTTTGTTAGATTTTGATTGGGTTTTCCCAGACGTCGGAGGAATAGTTGAGAATTTTGAAAAATTACCTCTCAAAAGTACCACCCAGAGAGCAGCGATTTCCCAAAAATCGATTTTGTAATCTAAACAATAATTGTTATATTGAATAGATATCAGCTATATTTATCAGCCTATTTTAATTTACATAATGGATGTCCGTACTAGTCTAACCTAATTTTAATTTCATGTTTAATATTTCATAAAAAAGTGAGCAATGTCAAATTGTTATGTTTTATTTTGAAACGTTATTATTTCAAACAGAATACATTTCTGAATTAATACACGGCGTCGCTTGGCGTGAGAAATCTCCTGTGTACGAAATTCTAGTTTTTCAGGAAAACATATTTTTACCGTTTAAAAAGTCAGTAAGCATTGTAATAATTTTAAAATAAATATTTCTATACTGTAAAATATGTTTTAACATGAAACGAAATACTCGTTTTAGATTCTGGACGCAGTGGAGAAGTTTAGGATTTTACAATGCGAAGAAGCTCATGTTTTTACAATGATATTTACGTTTTTTTTCTCTTTTTTGAGAGAACACTTGGAACTTCATGGAACATATTTCAGTAAAAACAAGCTATTTTTCGGACCAATCAATAAAAATATGCAAATGCATACAGATAACGTTGTACCAAATAATAATAATAATAATAATAATAATAATAACGTCTCCTCGGCGTCACTGAGAATTCATTACACGGCCGAGGTCTCGCGGACGCTTTGCCGAAATTTAGATTAATTTTAATACGAGCGTGCACCCTCATCCCCTGCAAGGTGTACAATTTCATATTATTATTATTATTATTTATAATAATTATTTTAATATCATTACCGCACGGCGACGCGCAGCAAACATCATCGCGCGTCGTTTGCTCGCGTCCCGGAGAATTTAATTTGTGAATAATTATTATGAATTCGTACGCGCAAGGTGTGCTGCGGTAGTTTTTCATTTCGAGTACACCAGTAGTAGTAATAGTTGTGTAACACGTTGTTTAATCGCGTTACGTTTTTCACATAATATAATAATATTATTATGAAATTAAATTATATTTTAACGTTCGCCGACGTGTATACGTTTTTTTCACCATATTTTTTTCTTCCCCGTATTTTTTATTTTCTCCTATTTTTTTTTTTTTTTTTTTATGCAATTCTCTCTCGCGTGAAATTAATTTTCGCCCTTTTCAGACCACCGTAGTTAAAAATAACAGTTATTTTACCGCGTGACATTCGTGTGACGTGGGTAGGGGGAGAGGAGGAATGGGGGTTGGAGGTGGTGAAAAAAAAAAAATGCCAAAAACATGTCCGACGATTATTCTCACAAACGTATATAATATACATTTTTTTTTTTTAATTGCTTATTATTATTCTTTTTCCGTTTGAATTCGCCAAGCCGATTGTCGGGCGTGTTTTTTAACCTCTCGTTAAATTTCGCATAACGTGTATTATAAAATAAAATCCCCGGCCTCGACTTTTGCTCGGAGGTCGTTTTTATACGGCGCGGATTCAAACCCGAGCCCCCCCCCCATTCCACCCCGATCCAATGTCATACCCCACACACCGTTCTCGTTTTACAAAATAAAATCCGTTCAACGTTCTTTTTTAAAAGAACCTCGTTCCAGGAATATCATTTCCTTAAGCAGTGCTTGATTTGGGGGAGAACGTGGGGGGATGGAGTACCCCTACTAAGTTTTAAAAAATCACCCACGGGTATATGAGAAATTACAATTTTGGGGGACGCTAATTTTTTTTAGACCTATGCATCCCTCTTTTAATTATTTTCCAATTCAAGCACTGCCCTTAAGGAACTCGTTCCTTACAAACACTCTGGACTACTCAGGTGATAATACATAACTATCCAAAGACTTGTCTCACATACTAACTATAAATATTTTATACTTTAATTTGATACTTCAAAGAGGTTGATTTACAAAACTCAGAAAAATTTTACTCGGCGAAAGAAATACTACAGAAAATTGAATTAAAACGATAGGTTAAATATACTAGAACGACTAGATCTTACGAAATCGGTTTGAATTATTCAATTACTTATAACACAACTTTGCTAAAACGATTTAGTTTTTAAGATTCTGAACGAAATGAAGAAGCTAGTGTTTTTACAACAATTCATATTTTTAATCTAACCTTTTTTTTTTTTTTTTTAAATTCAAACTTTATGAAAGTTTAAATATAGATAGTAAATAATTTGAATAATGTTTTTATGTTCAAGAAAATTTGTATTATGTGGAAATTTTATTTTTCTAATTTTTTTGTTTCTTTAGATTATTTTTTCTTTTTCTTGTTTAATAGTATATTATAAAACTAGCTAAATAAAAAATAAAAAAATGTTGTTATTATATTAAACTTTATAATTTTTAATTATAAAAGCTTTGATTAGAACTGTCTTATTGAAGAAATGATTAAATTTATCGTTTCTTTAAAATTCAATATACCCACCAACAGCGTCCCATCTAAGGATCGAAGAGTACCCATGGTATGAAGTCTGTTCAGTTTCTTTTTTTTTTGTTCTACAAATATGATTTATATAGCTCTTTTTTTCCTTGCCAATTAATTAAATATGTTTTTTTTTTCGTCAAATGGAAACCCTTTGCAATTTTTTCCGTTATTTTTTCAGTCAATTTCGATGAACTGAAATCATAACGAATAGTTTTTGAATTAATCCAATTTGAGTATTGATAATTAATTGTCTCTTAGATGCGCAAATATTTAAAATCAATACAATGAGGTAATAATGAGGGGCTGAGCACGTTAAATAGATCACTCTGTATAATGTTTAAATATTATTTGTTGTTTTGATTCGTTTGTAAAAATAAACTGAATTTCCAGTATTTTACAAGATACATTTTTATTTTTTAGGTCATCCTAGTCCTAGCGTACGCTACGCACTGCAGAGATTCCTGCACTCGACTGCGCGTAAACCGTACTCGGATTTAAAAAAGAAATAATAACGTCGAGAGTTATAAAAAAAAAAAAAAAAATTTATGAATACGCTCGCCGTACGAACATTTTCGAGTACCGAAGTAAATGCGTGTAGTGCTGTAATTATTATTATTATATGCCGCGCCGCCGCGTATACGGCGAAACGTCTCTATTGAACGGCAAAGGGACTCTTTCGAGTGCTTTTGAGTGAGGAGGGGTGTTTAAAAATATCCGTTTTCGAGGGGTTTTCTTTGACATATTTTTAAGTGTCGCATGCCTGTGCGATACCACAGCCGTAAAATATTCAACGAAAAGTCTCTGTTATCAAACCATTTTATTATGTCTGAACCTTAGATAATACACTATGGATGAAGCTATACACTATATTTCACTCCTATACTGAACTGTGTCCCCCCACATCATCCCCACCACCTTTAAATTTCAGGTCACTCGTCACAAATGCGCATGCGTGATATTAGTTGTGTGTAACTACTAATAAGTTACAATTTCAAATTTAAATCGATTTGATTGGGCGTATGAGCACAACGCATGCGCACTACACACAAGTACCCTGAAATATGTTGAACACATAATATGATCTAAGTTCTGAACGAATGTAGGGATATTATTTTTATATTACAATCATCTGGGATGATTTTCACCGATAAGATTTTAAATTCATACCAATTCTCGTTTGGGATGTTTTTTCCTTTGTTTTTTGGATTTAAACCACTGCGCTTTAATAATAAAATATCGATCGAATAATCGGCGTTTTTTTTCAGTCGTTGTAACTGCGGCCAAAATGAGTGGTGGCGGGTTTAAGGGATAAATAATATACTAAAATGCAATGGGGTCAAAAACGATGATGACAATTATCACGGTCCGAATCGTGTGGTGCTTACCCTCACATCCTTTAATTAGTGATCAATAAATAACTTCACATAATCCATAAATTATTCCACGTTCGAAATATGTACATTTGTCATTAATTATTTCAGAGTTTTTTTCAACTTCGTAATTTAATCGAACACGACACGCAGAATAAATCATACCCCGAAAATATTTGTTATTCATCGATTCGTATGAATAGCAAATTCAAATTAATTATTTTAATGTTATGAATTTAGCTTTAATTAAAAATTAATGAAAACTAATTAATTTTTATTCTTATTTTTAAAGAAGCCAATGGTCATACAATAATGTTTTAATGGAGTCTTTAATGGAATTAATGGTCTTTATGTATAGAGTACCTACACGGTACTTTAAAAAGGACAATTTAAAAATTCTAATTAATTTTTCTGAAATTAATGGAAAACTACCTCAAATTCGAGTTAAAACTGTGAACTATGCCGTAAACTAGATTCGTATGAAATTTGTGCCACATGCAATTCTATTTGAGTGCCTTGTGAAACTGTCCATAACTAATGTTGAAGTATAAAAATTGTTTGTTTTTTTATATTTAAATTTAAAAAAGCCGGACATATTTCGCACGATGGGTGTTCTTCGCACGACGGGTGGGATTCTCTTGACTGGTGTATTGAATTTTAAAGAAACAATAAATCATTTCTTCAATAAAACGATTCTGAACGAAGAAAGTTAATAATATAAAAAAAAAGTTAGAAAAATGCCCAAATTTTTTTTTACATTTCCAAAATTTTTCTCATGTTATTTTCTATCTATATTTAAATTTTCATACAGTTCGGATCAAAAAATGATGATTTCCGAGTCGTTTTTGTCAAATTTGAGGGTAGTTTTTCAAAAAAAAAAATTCAAAAAATGAGAAATTCAAAAAATGACCTCTCTAATGTACTACCTTGAGGTAAATATCGTTACAAAAAGTTACTAATGGAAACTTTTGGATAAATATTTCCATACGAAATGATGTACACAGAAAAAAAAAAAATAAACATCATTGTAACTTTCAATTTGTTCAGAATCTAAAATCTATTATATTATTCTTTCCATGTTATTATATAGAAGGAAATAAAAACTCTTTGCCAATTATACACGTGATTCTTTCAAGAGAAATCCTTCGGCACACATCAATTAACGGTTTCAAAGTCAAACACGTCACATTTTAACACTTTAAGTGCCCAGTAATCGACCAAACTGTCCGTTCTGACGGTACGAATTTTATTGGTAGTTTGATAATGTTTCAAAACTGACGGACATATATTATCGCCCAAATCACTTAAACTGTCCGCAAACAAAATCGAACTTAAAAATAAAACTTTTTATTTAATTTATCGTAAGTCTTCGTATTTGATAAATACATTTTATCGACATTCGTTAAAGTATATATTTATGTAATAATGTATATATATATATTTATTTATTTTTTTATTCTATCTTAAGGGGTAGATATAACATTATTGGAGATAGAAGTATAAAAATAGATAATAAAACCTAAATGGTTGCAGGACGATGGAATAAGAAGTAGAATGTTTGGTTATCGTGAGAATAAAATATTATGATGAATAGCTTGAGGAGTTAAAAATACATTTGAATTCGACACGTTTGAAGGGGTGACAATTTCAGATAGTAAAAAGGAACTTGGGTGTCACCTCAAATCTAGGGGTTGTTGTGGAGTGTTCATAGGGTAGAATCGTTTAATCACGGGGTGGCTGAAGTTGAAATTGTCAAATACAAATACTGATTTTTTTTTTTTTAATGTTAATGAATCCTTTACTTAATAGAGATAAGTGCGCTTCCACAACATCACAGAGCTGCAACGCGAAAACACATATGATACATATATATATATATATATATATATATATATATTACGGGCAATGTGGAATACCGGGCAATGTGTAATATAATAAAATTATAGTTTATACCAAAATTAAAATAATAATATTGGTAATTTTATTTATTTTTTTTATCAAAATATTTGTAGTATAATAAGATTTAGAAATATAATTTATTAGATAATATATAACATAATGATATTAGTTAATTTTTTTTTTTCATTCCAATAATATAATACATAATATAATAAATCCATAATTAAATTAAATTTATTAGAACAATTACATAATGATATTATTACATATAATATTCTTGGTTCACATTGACCGGGCAATGTACACATTGCCCGCAACATATACACATATATATATATATATTAAATTTGTCCGTAGCAGCGAAAGGGTTAAAGTGTTATGACGTGTGAGCGAATCCCTGGCCGCCGATTAATTGCTCGCGTTTACCGGACGTACAGGTACAACGCACACGTATTATGTACGCGATTAACTTCGGCGCGGGGGTCTTAATTACCGTTCACACGCGGTGGAGGCGAATCTAATATTTCACGGGACTGTCCGGCTTAATTGGGTTTCCGTGGTACGATGCTGAGCTCGGATGAAGGGAGGGTAGCAGCTTAAATATAGAAATTAGCCCGCGATTATTCTAAGACGATTTCGCGACACCCCGCCAGGGACTTAGCGCACGCATACACTTACTGGGGCACGTCCGAAATTGAGGTGTAATAAATACACAGGTTATAAATACAAGTACGGCTACCAGGGTCGTATCTGGGATTTTATTATTAGGAGGGGGCAACGTTTTTATTTCAATTTTTCTATACCAGTGGTTTCTATAGATTAGATTCATAACAATTTCAGAACAGATTACTGTTACATTATTAACACTAATACTATTATGTTATATAATACACACATATTATATTGGTGGTAGTTATCATAATATAAAAATCGATTTAAATTTGGTGCTTAAAGTATTTTGTAAATATTACGTCAAAATATAAAATATAATAATCGTTTTAAAACTTGAACATTCTGTTTTTTTTTTTTTTTTACGAATTCTTTGATTATACCATGATCGTGGCATTATTTTATACTTCACTATTAACTGATTAAAGTAAAAAAAAAAAAAAATGATAAGAGAAACATTTTCAAAAGTCGTTTTCACATTTTCAAAATTATCTTACTCTAAAATAGTTCTAAAATTATTTTTTATCTATATTTAAATTTTCATAAATTTTGGATAAGAAATAAGTTACTTTCCGAGTCTTTTTTGGCAAATTTTGGCTAGTTTATCTCAAATTTTGAGAAAACTCATGAGATTTTTCTTTTCGAATTACAACAATTTTATTATAACACTCCAGGATAAAATGTATTTTATTTTTAAACTCTTATAATTATATGCATATTATAATAACTGTACATAGAATTTATTTATTTTATTTTTATTTATACACAAATGTATAATAATTTTCTATACTTTAAACTTACATTTCATGACTAACGTGCGTTTTGGAATAATTCAAACGCCACTCCAAACGGTTCTCGTCAAACGCCATGTCTGTCGCTTATCATAATGTATCAGCGCGATATCATATTTTTACCGTATAATATAATACGCAATTAAGTTTTGTGCACAATTAACGAGCGATCGTCATCGTTTGTCGCGCGGAGGTCACGCAAAATAACCGCGTGGGTTCTGCAGACAAACGTGAATAGTTTATGAAATACAACAGAATTATATCGCGTGGGCAGACGCGTGTGTGTGTGTGTGTGTGTGTGTGTAGGGCACAATAAAAGCTCAAAGTTGTGCTCGAATACACGTGTAGTACGTGATAATGAAATAATATAACCGGCACCACGATGACAGTAAAATGTATTTTGGACATTTGCTATTATATAACCATATATAATTCGGCACACGTGATACAAATGACCGACCGAACGTGTAAACGAATTTGCAATTTGAAATAATAACGTGTTCTGGCTTCGGCCGCGGCGGCTTGGCGGCGATAAAACCCGACGCGAAATTTAATCAAATTAAAAACG
The DNA here is from genome assembly GCA_025469315.1 of Stegophylla sp. TES_Ste_2020. Lineage (NCBI taxonomy): Eukaryota > Metazoa > Arthropoda > Insecta > Hemiptera > Aphididae > Stegophylla > Stegophylla sp. TES_Ste_2020. The sequence continues at coordinate 277 of JAIPRM010004957.1, read as the reverse complement.
AAATAATTTATAGGACTAGAACGGTTTTTTTTTTTCAGATTCTGAACGAAGTGAAGAAACTAGTGTTTTTACAATGATGTTCATTTTTTTTTTTTTCTGTGTACAACCTTTCGTATGGAAACACGTCTTGTCCAAAAGTTTCGATCAATAACTTTTTGAAACCGGATTTGCCTCTAGATTGTACTTTAAAGAGGTCATTTTTTGAATTTCTCAACTCTTCAATGTTTTTTTTTTTTTTTTTTTTTTGAAAAAACAAACCAAAATTTGAAAAAAACGA
>JAIPRM010004956.1:0-21618 GCA_025469315.1 Stegophylla sp. TES_Ste_2020 | reverse complement strand
TTTTGGGTAGTTTTTTCGAAAAAAAAAATTGAAGAATTGAGAAATTCAAAAAATGACCTCTCTAAAGTACAATCTAGAGGCGAATCCGGTTTCAAAAAGTTATTGATCGAAACTTTTGGACAAGTATCTCTATACGGAAAAGTGTTAACAGAAAAAAAAAAAGAAGAAAAAAAAAAAATAAATAAACATCATTGTAAAAACACTATCTTTTTCACTTTGTTCAGAATCTAAAATATATACCTAACACACAATACAGCAAAAAGTAAATAAGCTAATATACAACTAAAAATTAACTACTTATAAGTACATAATATCCTATAAAGAAATATCTTAAAACGTACAATATAAATTTTCACTTTAGTGCTAACATATTTTTTGTAGCTAAGAAAACTATTAAAATTACTGATATTAATACCGAATCGATTACAAAGTTCAATGCCAGTATTAAATGGGTCTCTTTTCCCAAATTCTGTATTATAATTTTTTAGTCTAAAAACATTATTTTTAAGATGTCCGGGTATGATAATTATGTGTAAAAAAAAATCACCACTAGTACCTTAGGTGATTTACATTTAGCAGAATATCCTTTGCTTGAAGTTGATTAAGAGTTTTTATATTATAATTTTTAAAAATAATGTCAGTATTTGTTCTATAAGGTTTATTAAATGCAATTCTTAACAATAAGGAATTTATAGTTGTTTTTAACACCTTTAAGTTTATAAGCACCACCCCATATAAATATAAATAATTTTTGACTTAAATAGAAACGCATTCCATAAATTCAGTATCATAAAAATATTGATAGTAGGCCACCTTATAATTAATGTTTAGGGCTGCTAAAATACGGTGATTTGTATTTAATCATACGATTGAAATATAATACGCGTTGGTCGTTAATTTGTAATTGAGTTATATTCAAGTCGACGTAGTGATTAATAATTATGAAAATCATTTTCCACCACTGTACATTGAACCTGCAACGGTTTATGACACCAATGCAATTTCGTTACACAAGCTGCAGCTGCTGCATTTCCCGCTGTTGCATTGGTTTATGCGTATATTACATTGATTTATATGTTTACTTAAACCACAGGATTTGCAGTGTATTGAAAATCAGATCGTATTCTGCTGAAGCGTAATATTTTATCAGAAAATGAGAAAAACGTGGAAAATATTTGCACCACTACCTACGTCTATAGAAAATGTTTATCAAAGAATACAGATAATACGAATATTATTAATTATGTGCTTTTGTGTTACATTAAAATATTTTTGAAAAAACGAAAAGAAACGTTATATAAGGTTCAGGACTTAATGTACTGATTTTGTAGAAAATGTGTGAGCACATATGCACCTAAAATAACCGAAATATGATTATTATTATTATTATTATTATTTTAATAAGAAAACTTGAATAATTCTTGGGTTTTTATTTTTAACGATCACTTTGATTTCATTCATTTGTTAGTAGGTCAGAGTAATTTTATTATACACTGTGAGATCTTCTACTTCATTTTCTATCTCAAAAACAGTTAAGTATTTCTAAATGTAATCGTGTCCAGCTAATAATATTATCTTATATTTATTCCATTCTAGTGTAATGCAATGCCACTTCTAGAAAATGGTCTATAAAAATCTATCGATTGGTCGACGCATGGCAGAAAATAATTATGTGAACCTTTAAAATGTATTACATAACGCTTAACTTCAAAACGTGAAAATATGCTAAAAATAAAAATTACTTTGCAAGACTTATCAAAATATACGTTTTTTCTAAAAAAAAATTGTGAAATATGAAAAAATATTGTATTGAAAATTTCGAATTCAAGTACACTACCCCTAGTGCGTAAAACAAATGTAAGTATTACATTGATAATTTATCAGTCATTATCAAATAGTATGTGACTTTTAGCCCATCTTATAAAATCCAAAATTCAAAACCACCAAAAAAAAAAATTTTTTCAGTATTCAAAAATAACCACTTTGTATAGTTACTTATAAGTTACTCGGGGGAAAAAAACAATTATTCTGAAATCGGTTGAATTTTGAATGAATGCTCGCATATTATTTTTCAAAAAACACAGCAAATCACATGCTGCATAATTTCATTACAAAGATCATGGTTGTATAAAATTGAGTTATGTATAGCAGTCAATGAGGGGGGGGGCATTTTGAATATTTATAAAAATATTACAGAAAATATTAATGAGTTGTGTGTTTAAAAGTTTAAAAATCATACAATTTTACAATTGCCGTGTTTTTTGAAAAAAAAAAAAAAAATGCTCTCATTCATTCAAAATTCAACGAATTTCAAATTTTTTCCCCGAGTAACTTGTAAGTAATTCTACAAAGTGGTTATTTTCGAAACGTTTCAAAAAATCTTCATTATATTAGAAGTAAACAACTACTGACTTTCCTTCCAATTAATTTACATACTGTATGTAAATATATTTTTAATGTTTCACATTGTTCCGTTTTAAGTACCATTCGAAATGATTTCTCCGTCGGTGAATGATTGTGACGTGTAATCCAGGGCCCGCCCGCATACTACACGTCGCGAACGGATCATAATGTAAGTGCATCCCCGACGGCATACGAAATGTGAAAATTGACAGGGTTTTCGACAGGGTTTATAAATCGAAAATTCCGCTGCTCGTTATTTTTACCCCTCAACACGGGTACCAACTACACACAAACATGTATGTACACATAATACACGGTTGTATTTGACGGACAAACGTGGTTTAGCCGACCGCGAAATTAGGTTAAGGGTTACCGGCCAACCTAAGGGTGGTATACGAAACACAGTTTTACATATTATAAATAATAATAATACATATACGTTGTAGTAGGTGAGCCGTACACATCTCACGATCGTTATCACTTATTATATATATATATATATATATATATATATATATACGCGGGGGTGGGGAGGGGGGAATGTTAATTTGAATTTTCTTCGGATGCGCCGCCGCGTGTAATAAAAATAAATTGCACCACATTACAAAGACAATATGTTTCCGATGTTTTTAATGATGTTTATTCAGTAAGATTAGATTAAAAGCATACAATGTGGCGTTAACACCCACTTTTGTTTGGTTTTATAATCTTTTTTTTTCATCATCGCTATTATTATTATTATTATTATTATCATCGTTATTATCGTAATAAATGAATAACCCCCCCCCCGTGCGAACAACGTATATTTAACCCCTTGCATACCTATATCATTACACACACACACACACATTTTGGGACACGGTCACGAATCGATCCGGTGATAACGCGTCCGCTTGGAAAACAAAAAACAAGTCGGTGTTACAATAATAAAACCAATTGTATTTAGTATTATCGCGCGTGCCACATCCATACCCCGTAGGTGGACGACTAATAATTCTTCTATTCAATGTTTTAAATAATAATTTAATACGCATTATGTCTTCTGACTTGACTTTTAATGCCCATATCGATTCTATATTGTAATATAGTAAAGCGTTACGCGTTAAAGGATTTATCAAACGTAATTGTTATTGATTTTAAAAATATTGTTTGTTTAAAGGTTTTATATTGCACCCTTGTCCGTCTAATTTTAGAGTTCGCTTCAGTTGTCTGGAATCTCCTAAACAAATTAATTCAATTAGTTAATTAAAAATTGAATTGACTCGACAGAATACAAAGGCGTTTTTTTGAGAATTATAACTTTTGAGTTAGGTAAGGTTGAGACGCTATTGATTTAGAACTTGGTCTAGAACCATTAACTTCTAGACGTTTGTACAACGATGTAGCTTTTATTTATAAATTAATTTCTGAACTTATTAATTTGTCCTGAGTTTTTGCGAAAAATTAATTTCAGGGTTCCTGCCTTCAATTCTAAAAACAATCCTCCCTTTCGAGTTCTTCAGTACTCTAGTAACTTAATTGCAAATAGTCCGGAGTACCGACTTTTGAAACACTGTAATTGATTTACCCAATTTTGATTTTTGTTTTGACTCTCTGGCTATGTCAAAAAATATCGTTATGATTAATTCTCAATTTACCTACCTATTGTACTTGTAACTATGTAATTTTTCTTTTTTTTACACATATATTACTAGATTTAAGTTTGCACGACATTTTTCTGTACTCATTTACCCTCTTTGGGGTGCTATAAATAAAAATTAATAAATAAATAAATACAGTGGTTTTCAACCGGGGTACGCGTACCCCCCCCCAAGGGGTACTCAAGATGATTTCAAGGGGCACGCGAAAAAAGCTGAATTTGATTTATTTAAACGGTTCATTTCGGAAATATGTAATATTTATGTTTTATCAAAGTTTAAAAGCTTCTGTCACGAATAAAAACTTAACCATCGACTTATTTTTTGACACAGTTTATAGATTATTTTATATTGTAAAAATGTATATTTTATATAAATACAAATGTTATTGTGTGTAGCAATGATGGTGTGCAGTCTGAAGATGTGAAAAAAAAATGTTAGAAAGTTTTTTCCAGTATATATTTTTTTTTTTCATCAAAACATATTTTTTCCTGATCTCGGTTAATAATGGAATATAAAAATAGCTGAGTATAATTCAAATTTTTTGATGATTATAATAAATTTTAGAAATTTTTGAGTACTTAAATAAACAGAAGCACACCACTCAGAATCGTTTCATAAAAGAAATTGTTTATTATTTCTTTAAAATTCAATACGTCCACCCAGAGCACCGCGGACGACATGATAAAAAATAAAAAAAAAAAACCCGAGAGAGTAATTTTTATTGTTATTATTATTATTGACAAAGTTTATTCTATTATTAAGTTTATACTAATTAAGCTAAGTATTATTATCCAAATTATTATTCGTTGCATCTTTACACTTTTTAAAAAGCGTTTGATAAAGCCGTTAATTTAAAAAAAACTCGTGTTAATCACAATATCTAAAGAAATGTTTTTTTTTTTTTTAAATATTAATGAATTATGATGGCACAAGTTTATCTAGATAGCAATTATAATGTAAAACGAAAGTATATTTTAATAGCTACACGATTATAATGATTTAAAATTGTAATAATTGTAATAAAAAAATGATGCGTGTGCAGTTAAATAGAATAGACTATTAAAATTAGCATAAGATCCTCAACTTTCTGAAAATGGAAATAGAAAAAGATGTTTAAAGATATCATTTTGATTTTTAGCAGCAACAAGTCACAACTCTTCTGTTAAAAAATCAATTTCATAAATTTAATTTATGTTCTTCACATATTTCGTGTTGGTAACTAAACTTTTTCGAAAACTTGTGTTTATATATTTTCTCAGTTTGTAAATAAACAATACTCAAAAAAAGTTTGATAAATAAATGAATAAATTTCAAAATGATTATTGCAATAACAGTAATATTTATACATTTCATCAAATTTCATTTAATCGATTGTTTATAATTTAAAAAAAAAAAACGAGTTCATATTTTTTAAAAACTGTAAAAATATCTTTTAATTTGACAAGTAGTGATATTTATTTTGTACACGAAAATCGTGTTTAATAATACTGCGTTTGCGGTGGTCGAAAAATATTATCGTGTATACCCAAACGTTCCTTGACGTTATTGGACTTGTGCGACCCACTTTTATAATTACTTATTTTTTACGATACACGTGTTTAAAAAAAAAAAAAAAAAAAAAAAACTGGAAGGTGATTTCCCACTTGATTTATAAATACTGTTTTTAATTTTAATTAACCGTATGATGATTTATTAAACAACCGACATGACAACGATTTATAAAATCCTTTTAAAGTTAATTATATATACACAATAATAGCTGTCAGTTATATTTATATAATAATATTATATTGAGTACGTGTTTGATAATTTCACAAATTAAATATTAGAACAATTCATGTCCGTTTCGGAATTATTTGCGTGAATGATCAGTGTTAATTTGAAAATTAACTCAATTAATTTTTTTAAAAAAAAAAAAAAAACTGTACATATTATGTTTAGATTATAAACAATTTCCCGGCCTACAACAAATTAATTGAACATGATAGAAAATAATAAAGCAAAGAAATCTGACATTCAGATGCAATTTTAACTTCGCTTGTACATAGTAATTATTCATTGAAGTAAGGTTCGACCACGGACAGAAAAACACATTATAGCTTTTTTTTGGGTGGAGGATGTCTACCGAATTGAGTATTAAAATTTTATTAGGAAAAAAAACTCAAATTCGTTTGATGTTTTATATGTTTTTCAAAAAACCGTTTCCTGTTTGTGTTACGTTTTTGTCGCTATAATAATTCATAATTTAAATTTTTAAAAATAATAACAGTTACGGTTCCTTTACTTGAGTTTAAGCTACTATGATAATTGATTCTGTGAAAATCTCGTTTACGGTAGTTTTTAACGCTTTTTTTTTTTTGTCGATTTTGGGATTTTCAAAAAATATTACCTTGTGCAAACGAAATTCTCGACCAAAAATCTGGTACACACTGATTCCGAGCGCTTAGAAAAAAACATAATAATAATAATAATAATAATAAAAACACTACTGTCACCCACTAGCCGTTTCGCTCCACCGCAGAGAATCTAAAACTACATAATATTTTATATCTAAGTTTTTTTTTTTTTAAATATTAAATGTTCATAGGTATTATAACATTTCGCGGTAGGTGCAGTGCCGGGTCTAGGGAATTTGACGCCCGGGGCAAGTAAAAACGCAGCGCCCTTAACTGTGCACTTCATAAAACGTGAAGGTGGAGGGCCCGTCCTTGAGGAGAAGAGGGGGGGGGGTGTGTTTTAACACAATTTTTTTTTTTTTTCGACAATAATAATAATTTTTACGAACTTCAAGATAACATTATCTATGTCGGACAAAAATAGTTAAGTAGGTATATAATGTTATATAAATTTTCAAGTTTAAACATTTTTTAAATGAATAAAAAGTATTGAAACGTTCGTACGTTTTTAATACGCCCAAAAGTAAACTTTTTTGATTTTTCATAAATTTTTGAGAACGAACGCCCTAGGGCACTTGCCCCACACCCCCAGATCCGGGGTACCGGGCAGGTGATTCCAGGGAGCTCTTGGCCATCGACCGTTTGTCGTCGTAATAGAAACCCGTCACGAGAACGTACAACAACAGCAATAATAATAATAATAATAATAATAATAATTAACGTAACTCGATATTATAATACTATAATGATTATGAGAGCAGAGTTCCCGGAACATTCGTGACATTCGAGCAGCAGCGAGATTACGTGCCGATGCTTCGATAATAATTAACGTCGGACCGACGCGTAGGGGTGTGCATTACGCGCGTTAACGGAAACGCGAAAGAAAATCGTTTGCCCGTCACGGACGTTTTCGTCATCGCGCAATAATAAAAATAATAATAATAATAATATTAAGCTCGAACGGCTGTCGTCGTCGTCGTCGTCGGCGAGAAATTCGTAATTATCACGTCGTCGTAATTATTCAATAACGAAATCAATACAAACTCGGCGAACAAGAGGACGGGTGGTAGAACGTGAAAATTTTCAAAATCTTGTTCATTGAGTTTTGAAAAGAAAAAAAAAGGCACAAACTCACGGTCTATAGTAATGAGAATGAACTTCTTTTTGAAAATAGCATTCTTCTGAAAACACAATGTAGCCTACCCGAGGTGATTTTTCATTGCCGAAATGGTTTTTCATACCCGAGGCGGCGGCACAACTTGGAGACAAGTGCCAAACATAAGAACATTTTTTTTTTTTTTTTTCGAGTATCATTAAATTAACGTAACGAGTAATTATATTACACTCGTGTTGTAACGTTGTGAAATGCTTCACTTTCCTGAGATTACAAAATATATTTTCTAAAACATTCCCACCACAATGCCAATATTCACTACACTCGTCCCCGTGAATCAACGTATGAAAATACGTATTGAAAAAAAATGTGAAAATGTGATACGAATATAATTATTTATATTTTTCGCTCTGCGGATAGGATAATTATGGTGGTACCTTAAATTAATTGAAATTTAAAATGAATAATAAATTAATATAAAAAACAACTCTGAGTGAAACTCGATTGATAACTATTTACTATTATGCTAATAAAATAAAAATAAAACGTATACTTCAAGAAAATATAATATCATATATCTCTGATATTGAAGAAAATAAACAAGGATTTTCTAATATAGTCTTTGTCCCGAATTTCATAAATATTGGCTCAACTAATCCTCTTTCATCATATGCATTTACATTTAGAATTCATAACATTTCTATACTTACTTCAAACGGATCGATTTTTTTGGAAAACGTTATCAAGTCTCTAAGTAAGGTTTTTATTTCTTGACATAATACCATAAAAAGCCATAATTTAAAATTTAAAATGATTGCAATAAATTAAAAAATTTTTTGATATTATTAAATAAGATTATTATTATTTTCGAAAAATAGAATGAGAGCCACATGCAACCACGATAAGAAAGCCGCATGCTGCTTGCGAGTCACAATTTGGCCACCCCTGGCATATAGAAAAAAAAATTTAAAAACGACATGATCTCTATTCCCCCCCTCCCACTAGCGCACACACACGCTCACTTCTGTATTATTAAATACATATATAATATTTTGCGCTTGAGTATTTAAGTGTCAGTCGATGGCACTTGCCAGAATTTTGTAGGTTAACTTGATAACATTCGGAATAGTGATAAAAGATGAAGTACTACCAACCTTTGACCACAAAATTATCGTCATATTCCATTAATTCAGAAAAAAATTCAATTAGTAATTACTAATAAGATTATCAAGCCGAAATGTCCCCACGTTGCACAGCAAGTCGAGGACATTTTCGATTTGCGGAGTGAAGCGGAGCGAGTCGTGCCCTTGATCACGGTGGGCATTTGGAAAAAATCGAAGTCCCCACGCGTGTATTTCGACAATTTAAATTATGATTGTGGCTTTACTTATTGAATTACTCATATAATAATTATTACATATGAATATAATAATATAACTCTGATCATTTCGCGAGACAATGTACACATACAATCAAACCAAAAAGTTCTAACACATATTGTATTATAATTTTCTGTTGGTACCTTTCGGAAATATTTGTTTTTCCTTCTTCTTCCGTTATCAACTTAACCTATAAAATTCGAGCAACTGCCCCCAACTCTCTAAGTGTCTTCTTCACGCGCTCACGTAGTAATACACCCGTACGACACGTGTATACAGTGTATTATACATATTATATAACACGTCCGTATAGCATTATTAAACGTACTCACACATATAAAACAATACAATGTTATAATCAGCGCACACACCATCACCATATTATATTTGTGTGCGAATTGTCACATTATATTATATATATGCGTATGTGTGTATATATTATAATATAATAATAATATATGTATATAGAATATGTATATTATATTATATTTGTACTATACGTGTGTGTGTGTGTGTGTGTTTCGCGTGGCACAAAGAATGTATCGTGCAGTCACATAAATTAATGTTTCCTCCGGTATTATTTACGGCCCTCGGGGGCGATGATTTAAATGGCAATAAAATTACCGGAGGAAAAAATACCGAAAACCGAAATACAACAAAACAAAACGCGTAGTCCATAAACCGTTTCGCGCTCGCGTTTCAGTCCACCGAACGGGGAATATTATTAGTCCGCAATAATATAACATGCAAACACGTTTCGATAAAATTACTAATGACGCAGTGCGTTTGTCGTTTCGATTTTTGCACGACGTCACCGCCACGGTCAATGTGAGGTTAGGTTAGGTTAGGTACAACTGGCGGACCGCGGAAGATAGAAATATGAATCGTCAACATATTATTATATAGCTTCCTTGATTACATTATTTACAATAATTGATAAAAAAAAAAAAAACGAATATTTCTTCCAATCTGTAAGAAACTGGCAATCAACTTTGCAACAATATGTTTGGTTTCACATGCATTTGTGAATTATTTTTTTGAAAAACCAATATCGAACCATTGGTGGAATTAGAATAAAAATTTTGGTGGAGGCTAAACCTACCTTATATAATTTATAAAAAATCTAGAGAGCTTTGAGTTAATTTGAGGATGAGCCCTAACAAGATCCCCCCCCTATTCTGCCTATGTATCGAACAAAGTTGGCAGATTCTCTCCTTAAAGACACATTACGTATCAGTTGCTATCTGTGAGTTCCCAATTTCAAAAAAATGGCTAAAGAAAAGAAATGCTACTTAAATAACTCGGTAATTATATAAAATATATATATATATATACGTATATATATATTTAATATCATATTCTTTGAACTGTGTAATAACTAGAAAATATGTTTTTCTTTTTATTTCGCTATTATAAAAATAAAAAGATTTTTTTTTTCTCTGGCCCTCATTTATTTATTATTTTAATCTTTCGAACTTCATCAGAAATTACGCTCGCGCCGATTCCTGGCTTAGGATATTCTTGGCTCGGTACCAGAACAGTTGCGCCATTCCCTTCACAGGGATTTTGAGTTCCGAGTGAAACGAAAAAGCGGTTTTTTTTTTTTTTTTCTGTAATTACTTTCTCGTATAGAAATACTCTTCCGAAAGTTTCAACCAGAAACTTTTTAAATCACAATTCGCCTCTAGATGGTATAGGTACTTTTAAGAGGTCATTTCTCGAAATTCTCAATTTTGTTTTTCATTTAATACAAAGTTTACAATTTATTTTGTTATAGAACAATTCGAGTTTTAAGACATGTCAATTTTTTTGAAATATCTTAGCAAAGCAAGCGATTTTATAATGCTTTCAAAATCGAACGTCATCTCTGAAATTGATAATAATTTTTCTACGAAATTTTCAAAAATTCTCAAAAAAATGTTGTCACCTTTCAAATCCCCGTTGCGAAACGCTATAGCACTCGGTGCGCACTATACAATGCCGTAATGCCGATACGGGGCTGGGGGGAGGGGGGATTCTACGTGAAACGTTCGTGACTTTGCGCGATACTCTCCCCACCCCCGTCGTCTTCGAGTACCCGTGGGGGCGCCAGCGGCGACGGGTGTGTGTGTGTGTGTGTGTGTGTGTGTGTTCGCGAAAAATCATTACGGCAAGAAGTCCGTTTCGTGTATTTCCCTCGCCCACTCTCTTTCTCCTTCAGGGCCACGTATACGATATTATTATTATTATTATTATTATTATGTATGTGTTTGTATAAAAGAATATTATTATTATTATTATTATTATTATTCGTACGGACGTTTTTCGGCGGAGGTCTTTTGTACGTAACACGCAGAGCGAAAAAAATCGGGGTTTTTTTTTTCCCTGTTTTTATTGTTATTATTATTATTATTTTATCGACGGCGGCGCGGGCGTAAAACCGTGGTGGTCGCCGGTGGTAAAATTCAAATTTTCCGCACGACGGAGCAGAAACGCGCGCGCATCCGCAATGTGCGTGTAACACGCCTCAAAACGAGGTATACGGGTAAAAAAAAAGACGCGTACTTCGTCATATATATAATATGTATATTATATATATATATGTACATGACATTGTTATGCGCGTACATTATACGCGCCACGGGCATTTTTCGACAATCGCGCGATACTATTACATTTTCGACGTGGGTACCGCGGCCAATTATTGGACGGTCGGCGCGTTTTGCCGTGTTTACTTTTATTTCCACCTAACCTAACCTAACCTAACCTAACCTAACCTAACTGTGCTCACTACCTGCGCGTCCGTAGGCCGTGCATCCAAAACGGACTCCAAGTGACCAGGTGACCGTGACACGAGAAAATAAAATACAGGGCAAAAATATTTTTCATAATATTTTTAAATAAATAATTATTTATTACATATTATATTTATATATACATTATACATATACATATATATATATATATATATATATATATATATATTTATGATTTTGAATCGTGACAAAAATATAATTTTCAAACTACCTATTATAGATTAAATTTAAACGCATAAAAATATTATTTTAACATAATGAAACTAAATTGATACTTTTTAAAAAAAATTTCAAATAATCCTTTATTCATGCATATTGTATGCTTTATTTATACTTTACTTTCCAAAAAAAAAAAAACTTGTTAATTCATTTTACGATTATAATTGATTTAATGGTATCCTAAAAATTTCTACAATCTTACATTATTTTATACAATAATTTCATTTCAAAAATTTTAAATCAACAGTAAGTCAAAAAACGGGATTAATATGGGACAGACAAAGAGCGTCCGTAGAGAAGATTGTCAGGACAACAGGACACTGAACCGAAATAAAGGACAATCCTGTATAAAATAGGACGTACGGTCACCCTACTCCAAAGACGTAGTAAATATTTTTTTATTACAATGTATTGATATTATTATAAATTTTATTTCTGATCTCATATTATGATAACAATCGTTTTAGGTGTTTGTTTTTTCTACGCGTGTCCGAGTTGACCGACCGGAAGTGGAATTCCAACGAGATCTTTTGAAAAATCTATATTTTCGTATTATTATTATCATTTTTTTTTTTTACATTTTTCATCTGCCTTGACAATCCCTTTGTAATGTGAATTATCAACTGACTTTACAGCTCTCATAGTTCAGCGGAAAAGTAAAAAAAAATAGAGTTTTCAGAGCTGACCACTCAGTCCGGTTCACACGGATTCAAACGGCTGTAAACCCATAAGCGCAAATAAATTTTAATAAAATCAAAATCAAATTTATTTTATCAAAAACACACCTAGTTATAATTTATTGAGCTTTTAAGTTATTATTATAAAATATATAATATATTATCGTTATTATTACTATAGTGATTACCTTAAAATTAAATACGAAATTTGAATCCCATAGTTTTTAAATAATTCATCGTGAAGATTTGTTTTGAAAAACATAAAATGTGTTAAATTATTATTTGTTGAGCTTTTAAAGTTATTGTTATAAAACGTATTATGTATAATAATTAATGATATAATGTGTAAATTTCAGAATCATTTTTTTCGTATTCAGTCTTAAGTCACAATTTTTCAATTTGTCTGTACTTAGCTTATCCTAGGTGAAACCGGCCACATTTAATTTTTGCATTTGGAAAAATACGCAATGGTCTATTATGAGCAGATAATTCAAAACCTAAAATTGTCATTTGAGGTTATAGTTTGTTATTACAAACTATTAACATGAGTGCTAATAAACGTTTATCATAATTTTTTACGATAAAACACTAAAATAATTTTTGTAGAATAGAAAAGTACAGTGTATTTGAGTTTTCTGAAATACTAAATATAATTATAAGTTTCAAAATATTAAATTTTCGCTTATGGGCTATTGGTAAAAATAGACCTGTTGCGATTTTGGGTATCACCCATTCAAACCATCATATTGTTTGGGCATGACATCCGATCTGTCGCACTAATATCGAATGTAATATAGTTAACTCAGACACTTAGTAACATTTTTCTTATTTTCTTATTCACCACAAGCTCTCAAAGTTTTGAAAATTCAGACGTTTTTCATTTCGATTACTATAGGTACTCCCTTCACTATAAATCGAGAGAGTTAACATGCATTCTCATATTAATCCGTTCCCTATTTCTAAAAAAAAAAAAAAATTGCAGAAATCATAGGAATCAAAATATTTTTAGATTATTTATTTATAAAAAAATCAAATCTTTATGTAAATTGGATGTTTGAAGACAAGACGGGAAAAGACAAAGTGGTAGAGATGACGACAAAGGCGCCCAATAATTAAAAAAAAAAAAATTTGTGCATTATAAAAATACTAACTAAAACAAGGAAAATACACGAATTCGATTTATCGCGTTACGTAGATCTCACGAGATGCGTTTTACTAAAGGAAACACGGGGTTGGCTTTGTTAACATAACGTTTTGTTTCCGTCACATAATAATCCTCCGAGAATTTGACGCACGGAAAGAAAAAAAATAAATATTTTATTGAAATATTCGCACTTCGTAAAACAACAGGTGATTAATTAAAAACGAATTCCCACCAACGGACTAATAAAAAGTCGATATTTCAAGCCAGAAACATTGGTCGTACGTATATTATAATCAACAGACAAAATCACGCAATCATAACTTATTTTCTATCCCCATCCACTCACTAACCACTGCTCTGTTCAGTTTCTATGTGAATTAACTGGCGTTACTTGTGTAAAAAGAAACTTTTTATCGAAATCGTATCGAAACAGTATGAAGATTGAAAGGGAAAAAGAGAGAGAGAGAGAGAGAGAGAGAGAGAGAGATATCGTTTCGCAAAAACCATTAACTTGGCAATAACCTCTCAGTACATAAGCACGAGTTTCAATCGTTATTTTTCGTTAAATCCGTTTCCAGGTCCAAACACTCATTTTTGCCTAGGTAGTCGTAGGTAAACAGTTTTATTGTGCACACAGTATAATACTGAACGAAGAGAAAAGTAAAAAAAAAAAATTAATATTATAATTATTATGAAAACCGTAACCTGTTACGTTTATATGGGTACACTATATGTGTATAATTTTATATTATACAGCGAACCGTGTGTATGTGTAGTTGACAAATGGCGTACCATGTGTAAACCCTTTTTCAAAAATTATTTTAACGATTTGGATAATTAAGCGCGAGGAATTAGTTATTGTTTTTGTTTTTTTTTTTTTTCTTTATTTATGTACGCCATATTATAGGTCTCGTAAACGGCACTGCGTACGTATTTTAATAATAATTGAGTGAAAGAAATCCATTTGTTTTATCTGAATACTTTCTGCACGAGATCGACAAAAATACTAACTACTGTCGTTTCAATAGGATTCGAATAGTTCAAATTTGGTAAATTCTCAACGAAACTCGATTACGCTCCTCCGCGTGCAAGTATCGATTCCAAATTTTCAAATGAAAAAAAAAAAATAAGCCATACCAACATACCGGCGCAAAGCGTGAATGGCGTTAGTTCGCCACTATAATACTAGAATTATTACGTTGGAGTGCTCGAGTCAAAAGTGACGTTCTTCTCATTGGTACTCGTTGTTGTTAAAAAAATAAAACCGCGTCAATATGACATCACTGATATTTCAACTTGAACCTAGAATAAGAATAACACAAGACAACAGTATTATATTACATGAAGTAGGTAACAAATAAAATAGCAAAACCATTTATTAATTCATAATTTTACTTTAAAAAATTAACACATATAATATTGAAAATTAAATACTGGACATAGGTATAGGTATTAATTTTGCAAACAAACTTCACAAAATCAATTTGTTGTCGTACGATTTGTTTTCGACGAGTAAAAAAGTCGGTTATTTAAAATTTTGAGAGTGTAGACAACGCGAAAAATCTAATATGTAGATTATTATATTTTTCTATTAATAATATAATAATCACTTTGTTCCATGTTATATGATTTTTTCTTTGAACCTACCTTATTAAATATATATATATATACCTTACATCAACTTTTTTGTTCTAAACATTTTAAACGACAACGCTGGGTGTGAGTAGTAGTAGTAGTAGTAGTACGTTTAATAATTTGATATGGGGAGGGGGCCCGGATTAGTTTGTCCCTGGGGCCCTTGATTTGTATCCACGGCCCTGAATATACGTATTGACTGAAAACAATCTTTATCAGTAAGTATTAAAATAATTGTGTCGATGCTATCGCGACGGCCAGCAATATATTTTCGCGTTTCATTACCGAAATGTCCCCCCCCCATCCATTGCACAGCAAGTCCATTATCAAGCCGAAATGTCCCTACGTTTCACAACAATCCGTGGATTGTTATCGATTTAGGCGCGACACGAGTTTGAGAAGCAATAGTGAGGGGAGTTGCGGAGCGTAGTGACGCTCAATGCAATTTAATATATCACATGATTTGGATTTTTTCCCGCGATTTGAATTGTTTTTCCTTGGATTTTATCGCGTGTCCACAATTCGTATATGTATTGCCTTTTTGATCCGTGCTCGCAACTGTTACGTTCCGAAAATAAACCCGTCAAGAGAATCCCACCCGTCGTGCGAAGTACGTCCGGTTTTTTTTTTTTTTATTTAATTGACATTCTGATGAATTTTTACAATAATTATTCCCGTAATATTAAAAAAAAAAAAAAAAAACCATATTATTTGAAAACAAGAATGAAAAGATTTATGAGGACCGGAATAGCAAACATTTCTGGTTGGTTGGGGGTTCTAATAGGGACTGAGAATAATGAAAGAAATGTGTTCTAAATGAAACGCATATTTTAATTTAATATTAATTTAATATTTACTATATAGGCTGTGTGAATTTTGTGCGTGGAAGGAACAACAGAATATTATAATTAATACCTGTTGATGTCAGTATGATGCAGAGTTAATAATTTTGTAATTAAAATAACACAGTGATTGACTTTTATCACCTGGACTTCGGACGGCCAGAACTGTGGATATCGCTGAGTGAACGTATCCACGTGTGGTAATTAATTAGATACAGATAGATTTTAATTAGCATATTACCTATATACTCGTATTATTTATTTATCATACCCAGTGAATCTCATTCAAGACATTATGAAAGTTGTTTGTGTAACAAACTATTAAATATTATTGTAATTCTCCTGGCTAATGTGATTCCAACAATACCCTAAAAAACTACACTATAAATTATCGTGCGAGTTTCAACTTATTGAACTTTTTGACTTTTGACATTTATAATAATTAATATAAGGTTACAGTGTTATACTGTATTATATTATTGTACTTTCAAACATTCATAATTTCAATTACTTCTATTTTTCCAATTTACTATTTAATTAATTTTCAATTTATTCACTCACCTACTAGAGTAACATCTAAGTTACATTTTAATTGTTTTCCTACATTTATAACAAACTTGAAGAATTCAAAATTTAGATGTGTTTTATATATTTTGGTGAATGGATTTTTAATGATACAATTCTGAAACTCTCCACTGAACTTTTTCTAACCAATGTGATTTTAACAAGCCCATTATTAACAATGCGCGTCGTTATAGCAAAATCAAGCTTAAATTTCCATTTTTTTTTTTTTTTTTTAATAGCTTAAATGTTAATTATTCGATATTTATTTATTTATTTTTTCAAATTTTGTATTTACTTTACAAGCCTTTTCTAATAAGCTATATCAACTATGTTTACAGCTCTTATAAATTATTATAATATAGTTCTCATACGTTCAAGAGAAAAGATAAAAAAAAAAAAAAAATAGAAGTTTTTCAGGGCTGAACATGCTGACGAGTAACAAATTTTTTAAAAAATTAGTATTTCTACGGTTCAAGTCAGTATAATTTATTATCTCTTTACTATATACCTGTGGTTAGCTATTTGCACTCTTTGATTTAATTGCTTGAACGCAAAAATCAAGAAAGTTTCCACTTGGTAATTAATTTTAACTCTGTGTACAAGTAGGCTGCTATAGTTCAAGGTGTAATTTATCAACTAAATACCAACATGTACTTACACCCTACTGTTCATAACACAGTATAACTAACACATAATTTTATTAAAACGGTATAAAATAAATTAATTTATTAAATTTCAATTGATTCAATTCGACTTTATAATATTACATTGTTCAATTACTATTTAACTGATGATTTAAAAAAAAAAAAAAAATAGTTAAAGCTTAATTTTAAATCGATAACTTATAATATTACTTATTATTATAATTCTCTTAGCCATTTTTATTCCATTAAGACCACAAACAACTACAAAATGAATTATTGTGGAAGTTTCAAATTATTTCAACGATAATTATTGTAAAAACTGCACTCTTTGACTATTGACATGTATAGCATCTTTCTTTTTATATTCCGAATGAACTATTAAAGATACAATTCTGAAACTCTTCACGGACTATTTAAAAGCCATTGTGAATATAATAAAATCTTAAATTACTTAATCCGTTTTCCAGTTTCAGAGATCTGCATCGTTAAATCAAACTAAAATTTACCAATTTTTCAACGATTAAAATGTCAGTGAAAAAAACAAAAAAAAAAAAATATGATTTTACATTCAGTATCTATTTAACAAGCATTTTCTGATAAGATAACCAATACTATGGCTCTCGTAGTTTAAGAGAAAAATAAATAAACAGAGTTTTCAGGGCAGAAGAAGCCCCCACGTTTTTTTCGACTCAATTCGTTATACTACTCGAGATGACACCTCATTAATATCTTATATTAAATCTAACTTGAATACTACTCACATACCAACTGTCATTGAATCACATTTTTGTTATTTTCCTTATGTGTGAAATTATTATTATGCATATTTTTACGTGTGTAACAATATAAATTCAATTCAAACATATCAGTCGACTTCTGCAAACATCTGTCACAATGATATAAACTGTACGTAAAACCGCTCAAAGATAATCGTATTTAAAAACTGCATTCGTCTGTTGAGATCAAAACTTGACATTTTAAAAAAAAAGTGTTCAAGAAATAAACGTTTTAAACGGTATTGAATAATTTTTTAATTTTTTAATATAGTTATAGGATACATTAGTTTACAATAACATTTTAAGTACAGTATAAAGAGATTTTTATGTTGCCATAATTAAATAAATCTGTATTATAGGCTTGATTGATTTTTGTTTTATAAAAATATTTCAGATTTTAGGACCAAAAATATTTTATACCAAAGAAAACTTATAATGCAATTTTTTTCAAATGTATTTTCGATTATCTTTAAAATGAGAAAATCTGTTTTTGCATAAATTGTATAGTTAACCTACTGTATAAAATCAAAAATCTGCAGGAGAAATAATCAGGACACAGAAACATAAAAAATAATAATTTTGAACAATTAAGTATACTTAGTAACATTAAATATACCGGATCCATAAATACTTCTTAAATATTTCAAAATATTTATGGGAACATGTTAGGTTATTATTATAATATATACAGTGTGTTTTATAAATCATACCTATAGGTATTATATTGAATCAGATTTAAATGTACATTTCTAAAAAATATTCAAATGCATGAACTTTGGGGACCTATTAATAGTGTATAAGTTTTATTATTTGTTTTTATTACTATATTTATTTATTATTATTATTATTATTATTTTTTTTTTTTTGAGAGAAGGTATATGACGGGTGTAATAAACGCAACCATGAACACTTCATATTATTCTCGAATGCGATGATAACAAACTTTTATAACACGTTATTAAATATGTGTACCCCAGGCACGTAGCTAATGGGCGGCCAAACCACCCTTATCAGTTTACTGACCACCCCACAAGCCATCCCAAATATTTTGTTGATTTACTTAGGTTAAATTAAATGTTCATTAAATCTCAAGTCGAACAAAAATAATTTTGACGAAGGATATGAACTTCTATAATTTTATAGAACTATAATTTTAATTTTATATATATATATATATATTTTAATATATTATTATTACACGACAATTATTACAATTATATATTAGGTTCATTGTTACAGTGATATTTTGATAACATCTATTTCTGCTAATTGTGTGCCCCCTGTTTCAGTGATGAATGAAATAATTGTTGGTGATAGGAGTGAGAATTAATATATTAAAATAAAAATTTAGTACAGGAGCCACAGGCCCATAGGTTATAGAATGGAGTGCGCGTAAATTGTTTGAAATAAGACTGACTTGTTATTTTCGAATTTTAAACATGATAATATTGCGGTTGTCCTGTGTGTGTGTGTGTGTGTGTGTGTGTGTTTTTTTTTTTTTTTTTATCACGGGATAGAGTAAAGTTAGGTCAATATTTGCCACCCTAATATTTGATTTTGACCAAAATTTCGCCACCCTAGCTATAAATTCCTGGCTACGTGCCTGGTGTACCTATACCCAGCGTTGGGATTTATCTAGATAAAAATTTAGTTATCTTTTATCTTATCTAGATAAATAATTGTGAGTCATGTGAGTCATCTAAAAAATTATATTAACACATTTATCTAGATAAATTTTTCCGTAAAATTGCATATTTTTTGGACTAGTTAGTAGTGTCATTACGTTAGTGCCTACTCGAAATATGTTTTTGTATAAATTATAATTCAAAGAAAAAATCAGTTATAAATGTATAAAATAATTGATAATTTTGTTAAAATTTTTAGTAGTAATTGTGTTTTTTGTATTATTTTCATATTACATATTTTATTTGTTTAAATAAATTTATACGTCTGTAACTAAATAAAATATACAATATTATAATATGTTCAAGTATAACCAAATACAATACTTAAATTTATAAATATTATATGCATTGCCTCGTTTATATATTTATATATTTATATAAATAATCACAATTTCTTAAAATTATGTACAAATAATATAACTGTGTACTTATGTACCAAAATGTAATACAAATTGCACAACCCATGCAGTTTTTTTGTTTTTTTATAGTAATAATATTATATAATATATAATAGTTTGTGACTATGTTAAAATTTTTAATACTATTTTATTTTATAGTTTTTCTCTGTAAATAATAATTTGTGGCTGTTAGTGTTAAATAAAATCATTAACTTGAATATTTTTATACAATTAAAATGGTGTGTTTAAAACAATAAAATAAATTATCATTTTTTTATCTTTTATCTACATCTAGATAATTTTTCGTTTATCTTTTCCCAACACTGCCTATACCATTAATATGCATAATATTATAATATTATGTTACATGGAAATAAAAATAATAAATATGTTTCCGGTGAGGTCATACATCACACCTATGTGACGTTCCTTGAATACGCGTGGTGAACAATTCATTTTGAAAATTCATAAAAAAAAAAACCTAGTTGTTATGACGGTTGAATGGCTGAAATGAACGAGCAATGAAACTTTAAAACGGTCACTCTACACGTCTTAACACAACCACGTTATAGAAACCGCGTGATTGCCCCGGGCCAACCTCGATGTCATTCAATCGTGAAAATCCAATGGCATCAGCAAAATTCTACAGCGTTGAAAATTTACCTGACACGCAGATCGGTTCCGTCTATACTACCATCACTGCCGTCACAACTTAACCACCGCCGTGTCGAACGTTTGCCGAAATAAATTGTATTTGCAGACTGATCGACCGACCGTTTTAAGACCAATATATATATATATAAATATGTGTGTGTGTGTGTGTGTGTTTAAATGGTATATTTTAGGGGTTGAAACGGCTGCCGGAGAAGTAGTAAACTCCAAAATATTTATGTCGATCCGAGTAAAACGTTCGTTGCAGATGTTGCAAACTCTCTTCGTTACCCTTTCTCGCCACACACCCTCTATTTTGTGTCTGTCCGTGTCCGTTTCTCTCACTTATTCTTGTGTACGAGTGGTGAGAGTGAACCTCGACTCTTGTCGATCGTCGTCTACTGCAAGTACATAAAACTCAATGCCATAAGGTCGTCTACTGCGGAAATTGATTTCCTCCCCCCCCCTTGCGCCAACTGATTGACGATAAAATTTATCATAAATCAACCGATGGTGAACAAAGATTTTTTTGTATCCCTTAACCAGCGGTTCCCAAACTGTGCGAGCACTTTTCAAGAAAAAATATGTATTTACAATTTAATGCGATTATTTTTTGTTCCCCCCCCCATTCAGCTTGAGCGTTGTTGTTAAAATAA
>JAIPRM010004955.1:0-21619 GCA_025469315.1 Stegophylla sp. TES_Ste_2020 | reverse complement strand
ATAGTTTTATTAATATTTAAAGATAATTCCCAATAGTTCAACCAGTTGTAAACCTTTTCGAAACCATTAATTGCTTTTTGGTTTAAAGAGTTCCAGTCGGTATCAGTAAAAACCAAACAAGTATCATCAGCATAAACCGTAATTTGCCCATCAATTTGCAGATTACACAGGCCATTGACAAATAAAATAAATAAAACCGGATCTAAAACACTTCCTTGTGGAACACCACAGGAAATTTCTTTATGTTCACTCAAGGCTCCATATACATTAGTTACTTGAGTTCTGTTTTGTAAGTAGTTTTGAAACCAAAGTTAACTTAAACCATTTATACCAAAGCTAGGTAATATACTGCACATTAATGTATGATTAATAGTGTCAAAAGCCTTTGCTAAATCTAAGAATATCGCCCAAGCCTTATCTTCATTATCAAGTGCATTAGATATAGTTTTAGTGACAGTATATAACGCATCTTCAGTACTAATTCTTGTTCAAAAACCAAATTGATTTTTAGACAATATATTATTTTTCTCAAGATAATTCATTAATGTAAATTTAACTACTTTTTCTAATATTTTAGAAAAATTATTTAACAATGTAGTTGGACGATAATTTGTCATATTATTTTTAACACTTCCTTTAAAAATGGGTTTAATTATACCTATTTTTAATTTTTTAGGAAAAATACCATTTTTTAAACTCAGATTGTATATATGAATTAAAGGAACATTAATATACGAAGCTATCAATTTTAAAATTTTAGTATTAATTTTGTCATAACCAGGTGAAGTAATATTGTCAACCAAGTTTTCTCGCCACCTTAGCTTATTAAATATCAAACAGCATGTCATAATAATTTATTTGTTTTCTGATAATCTAATAATTTAATTTACTTTAAATGTAATTTATGAATAAGTACTGTGTATGTACTATTTTGAATGCTGTATTGAATCATGTTATTTTTCTATCCAACTATTTTTCGCTCTATGGCACAATTTCATTAATTAAATCAATTTAAAAACGTTTTGGGGGATATACTGTTTTGTACAGAACTGTCATTAGTTTCATTATCGTGTATACTGTATCGACCGCGGTCAAAGGCTCGACTCACTCCGCTCGCCGACTGCTCTCCAAAACGAAAACATTCTCGACTTGTTGCAGTGCAACGTGGGGACTTCTCGGTTTGATAATGGTAAATTGTATATACTTTTTATCGTGTAATATACTTATGTATTCATTAACCAATAATAATTTCCTCTTATAATATTTTCCATGACAAATAATTATTAAAAACTTAAATTACGGTAGAAATAAAATATAATAGTATTAAATCGTTAAAGACAAAATATTATTTTTTAAGATTATTTTTTTTTTTTGTGAGGGATGGGGGTGGGGGAGGGGAATGGTCCCAGTGACTCTACCCTAATGCCACCATTGGCTGCAAGTATAGTAATAATTTATAGTGAAAATATTACTGACGTAAGTATTCAAAAGCGATTCAATCTTCAATTACGTGTGTTTTAGATTCTGAACGAAGTGAAGAAGCTAGTGTTTTTACAATGATGTTCATTTTTTTTTTTTTTCTGTGTACAACTTTTCGTATGGAAATACTTGTCCAGAAGTTTCGATAAGTAACTTTTTGAAACTGGATTTGCCTCTAGATGGTACTTTAAAAAGGTAATTTTTTGAATTTCTCAATTCTTCAATTTTTTTTTTTTTTTAGAAAAAAGTACCAAAAATTTGACAAAAACGACTCGGAAACCATCATTTTTTGATCCGAACTATATGAAAATTTAAACATAGATAGAAAATAATATAAGAAAGATTTTGACGCAAGAAAATTTTGAAAATATGAAAAAAAATTTTAGATATTTTTCTAATATTTTTTTTTTTCATTTATTTTTTATATATTAACTTTCTTTGTTCAGAATCGTTTTATTGAAGAAATGATTTATCGTTTCTTTAAAATTCAATACACCCGTCAAGAGAATCCCACCCGTCGTGCGAAGAACACCCACCGTGCGAAGTATGTTCGGCTTTTAGTTCATTAAACCACTCTCAAAATATTGTGGTAGCCGCTGTAGACGTTTAGCTGCGGTAGGTTTATGTCTGTAATGCGACGGCAGAGCAACGTTTTCGGAAGTTAAAACTCGAAATGAAACTTCGATGGACAATAGTAACGGAAACGAGGTTGGACTTGGAAAACGTTGTGATAATAATAATAATAATATAATCGTGTATCTGGACCGAATAATCGACGAGTCCGTCTCGATTTCAAACCTATCAATTTACGAAGGCTTTGACGCATTATTGAAATACGTAATTAAAATAATAAAAGTATAATATCATGATTAAGGCCCGGATTTAAATGCACTAAAATCCTCGAAAAATGCTCTAAAAAACAGTCAAAAATGCACTTAAAAAAAATATTTTTTCCCTTGTAAATGTCCTTAAAAAAATGCATTTTATTGCGAAAATGCACTGAAAAAACGTCCTAAACATTTAAATATTTCAATTTAATTTACTATTTGCTATCTGTCGAATCCAGGTGACCATAAGTAAAGATAAAATTCAAAATTTATAGCAATTACAGAGAGATTTATAGATATTATTAAGGAAAAACCAAAAAACCTGGATAGTAATATTTTTAATTAGCTAAATTTAAATTATTGACTTGTGTAATGTACAGATAATATTATTAATTAAAATTGTAGGTTTATTGTTCAAATATGCAATAAAACGAATAAAAATGCTGAGATATGCTCTAAAAATGAAAAAACATTGAAATATGCAAAATAAAAGTTTTAGTTTTGAAGTCTCTGTCACATGAAACAAATTTTGTAGTTGGAAAGCATTTCCTGAGGTCACCAAAAAAAATATGCATTTTGCATTGAAATCCGAGCCCTAATCATGACTTAATAGGTAATTAAATACGATACAATTCAACAAAAAACCGAAAACTTTTATTTCGTAGGTGGGGAGGGGACTAATTTTTTGGGGTTTTGAGTGATATTTTATGAATACTTAAATTATCGAAAAAAAAAGACTAACTGTATCAGCTGCGTTATAGTTGTGCAAAAAATCAGGTGTTTGTAATAAAAAAAAAAAAAAAATCTGCTGGCCCGTTAGAAACACGCATGATACAGTGTAAACGGAGATTTGAACGATGTGCTGGCCAAATATACATTATGACAACCACATTATAAACATTGCCCTAGACAACCGAGTAAGTACTGTGACAGCTATCGATTTTCTTATTCATTCGCTATTACGAGACGCCGAGCAATAATTAAGACTATAAAAGCCAAATTCACTCTTAAGCCGAGAGAAGATTACGACGACGGAAAATTTGAACGAGTAGTTTTTGAATTATTCAAATTTAAATATTAAGGAAAATTGTCACTTGGGCACATATTTAGTTACGAACGTAGTTCGTAATTATTATGAATCTACTCAATTAACCTTTAATCACAAATAATTAGTCAAAATGTTCATAGATATCATGTCGTGTGTACGAGATTAAATTTTACATTTACAAAATATTAATTAGTCAGGTCGTCTTATCTCATATACCTATCTATTTAGAATAAATTAATATATGTGTCCAAGTGACAATTTTCCTTAATATTTAAATTTGAATAATTCAAAAACTACTTGTTAAAATTTTAATTTCAATACATCAAAATTCACAGAAAAATAACCCGGATATAATTCCGTAATTAAAATAGGGGGTAGCTATTTGAAAAAAGAAAGTTTGTATCTCCACAGGACACCCTAAAGGTGACATGAAAAAAATGAGTTATGAAAAATATTGGTTTTATAGTTACTTGAACATTCCGGAAAAAAAATCCCAAATTTTGCATTTTTACGGCCAAAAATGGAGGTGAGCACGCTTAAAAAATCACCCTTTATATGAATAACGTAATGCTTATTATTCTAAAGCATGAGGTGTTACACTCGGCGCGTTTTCCTTTACAAAACAACATATTATATGTTGTAATGTAAGCCAGGCTTAGTCCACTTCCCTTCCCTTCCCTTCCCCTAACCTCACCATAACCCACGTAAAAAAATAAAAAACTACTTACGCGTCTTAGTAAAAATAAAAACCGAAATAATTTAAAACTGCTATGAAACGTATTCAACAACGTCGTCAATCAACAATCGACATAGATACGTTCTTGTAATATTTTCCAGCCAATAAATTTTACAATTTCCTTGGCTGTTTTCCAATATATTATGTTATAATATTTCGTTTATCCGACGATAGGTATTTAGAAAATAAACTCTTTGACTAAAAATTGCATCTACTCGATCCTTTCAATCACAAGGCATAGCTATCGTGATTTTGAGAGAAACAGGTATGATATGCTAAGAAATAGATTTCCTTTGTTTAAATGTGCAATTTTTCAATAGGTACATTTAATTGCAATAATTATAAATTAATACTTCGTTAGCAGTTTAAGTACATTTTTTGACATTTTAAATGCATTTTTATAAGGTTTTTCACTACATTAAATTCACAACCCTAATTATCACTATGAATTTGCGTTACAAACGTGGTGTTTAGTGTTTTTAAATATTGATTACTTCAAATTTATGAATCTATACAGTCAGAATTATTATTTTAACAATGGCCGTGGTTTTTTAAACAAAAAAATTACATACTATTCAGTGTATATAATAACATTAAAATATTCAACAATAAAATGAATTATTTTATTTATTTAATTATCGAGGTTTGATGATTTTCATACTTAGGCATATAATATAATATAATAATTTAGGTGTATATAAAATGTCACTTCATCACACTAATGATTTACGAATTTTACTCACTCTGTATACCATTGCACAGCACTTGTCATATTGTTAAAGTTTGGTTTCATGGTGGAGTATGCGCGAAAATGTACACGTTTTTTATATAATTAACTTCCTTCGTTCAGAATCGTTTAATTCAAGAAATGATTTATCGTTTCTTTAAAATTCAATACACCCGTCAAGAGTATCCCACCCGACGAGCGAAGTACACACTTTTTATATAATTATTTTACTTAAAAATGTGGCTCAACTTAATTTGCATTTTCTATTTTTTTTATTAATTGAAAAAATTAATAAATAGATAATTGAATTAACAAAATATGTACGAACAAAAAAAAACTTTGCATGTTTTTTATTTTAAAATTTTTCCCTTCATAAATTGACTACACACATCTAAGTGGAGTCTAACTTTATTTCGGCGGCTCTCGCAAATGAGTTAATGCAGAGGTTCTCAAACTTTTTAGGCCAGGCCCCCCCAATTTGATCAACCCCAGACGTGGGCCCCCCTCATAAAAATAATTTCAGTAGTCATGTTTAGAGT
Organism: Stegophylla sp. TES_Ste_2020; assembly: GCA_025469315.1. Lineage (NCBI taxonomy): Eukaryota > Metazoa > Arthropoda > Insecta > Hemiptera > Aphididae > Stegophylla > Stegophylla sp. TES_Ste_2020. The sequence goes on along the minus strand of JAIPRM010004955.1, from coordinate 16,263 downwards.
ACTAAAAAGTTAAAAACAAACAAAAAATATAAGTTAATATTATATACTCACATTACCAATTTATTTTAAAATAAAATGTATTTATTATAAAAGGTTTGAATCAATCGGTCACCTTTTAATGTGATAGGTGGGTTTGTTTTTTTTTTTCATCACAAAGTTTGGTGAAACGAAGAGAGACTCCTATTCACACTCTACAGGACACGATTATTACAATGTAAATTTCACAAATCTTTTTCTATCCTACCAATACAATATTGATTTTTAAAATTTTCTAGCGCCCCCCTTATAAAGCTTTCGTGGCCCTCTGAAGGTTCGTGCCCCACACTTTGAGAACCTTTGAGTTAATGAATGCGATATTAAGTGGTCTACATGCAGGACAAACAAGTTTGGGAATCACTGGCTAAAAGCGAAATTGTGTCTGAATAATTAATAACGCAATGTTTTACAGAATATACCTGACGATTGACACGTGCGTGGGTGGGTGAGCAAAGTTTTCCGAGAACTACCTGATCTAGAACATATGATATTCCGAACAAAAAGTCCGTAACCATGCGTGTATTATGATATATTATATTATTATTCTAATAATAACACAAGCGTGACTAAGCGCGCAGAACACTTGTACACATATTATTAAAATAATGGCCAGACTAATGATAATTATTGTTTTCGGTAACTACCTGAAATAATAACAACGTAAATTATAACATAATCGTTTGCTCCACATAATTTTTTTTCAGTGGACGTGAACCGCGCTAAAACGAATGCGCGCGATTCACAATCGTTTTTAACTCGCGTGTGCACGGCTCGAATGCCGCCAAAAATGCACCTTTGTCGACAAATCTTAAAACCCGGCCGGGCCAGTGGCCTTTAACGGGTGGGAATGATGGCAATAGCACTCCCCCCCCCAAAAAAAAAAAAAAAATTAATAATAATAATTATATTATATTAATTACTAGGGATGTGAATTCTATGCACTAAAGAAGTGTTAAATATGCATTAAAAATTCAAAAATATGCACTAAAAAAATCAAAAATATGGACTAAAAATTTCAAAATATGCAAAAAAAAAAAATGATTGATAAAAATTTTTTTATTACTGCAACGAACAATGTAATGTAGGGTGACCGTATTTAAGAAAATAAAATACAGGACAAAAATATTTTTCATAATATTTTTAAATAAATAAGTATTTATAACACACACACACACATATATATTATGTTTTTGAATCGTGAAAAAGTATAATTTCTAAACTACCTATAATAGATTAAATTTAAATACATAAAAATATTATTTTGAAAAACATAAATAACATAATTAAACTAAATTGATACTTTTTAAAATTTCTTCAAATCCTTTATTCATATGTATTGTATACATTACTTTTTAAAAAAAACTTGTAAATTAATTTTACGACTATAATTTATTTAATGGTATCCACAAGATTTCTAGATTCTTACATTATTTTATTCAATAATTTCATTTCAAAAATTTTAAATCAACAGTAAATCAAAAAAGCAGGACATACTTCGCACGATGGGTGTACTTCGCACGATGGGTGGTTTTCTCTTGACGGGCGTATTAAATTTTAAAGAAACGATAAATCATTTCTTCAATAAAACGATTCTGAACGAAGGAAGTTAATAATATAAAAAAAAATGTTAGAAAAATGTCCAAAATGTTTTTTCACATTTTCAAAATTTTCTTGCGCCAAAATCTTTTTTATAGGATTTTCTATCTATGTTTAAATTTTCATAAAATTCTATTCAAAAAATGATGGTTTTCGAGTCGTTTTTGTCAAATTTTGGGTAGTTTTTTCCGAAAAAATCATTGAAGAATTGAGAAATTCAAAAAATTACCTCTCTAAAGTACAAACTAGAGGCGATTCGGGTTACAAAAAGTTATTGATCGAAACTTTTGGACAAGTATTTCTATACGAAAAGTTGTACACAGAAAAAAAAAAATAAACATCATTCTTCGTTCAGAATCTAAAACGGGATTAATATGGGACAGACTTGAAATTACGGGACAAAAACGTCCCGAGAGAAGTTTATCAGGACAACAGGACGCAGAGCCGAAATAAAGGACAATCCTGTATAAAACAGGACGTATGGTCACCCTAATATAATGTTACGAACTAGTGTTCGCATTTTTGTTTTAGTAAGTATTTGTAAAAGATTTTAGATTACGTATTTGTGTAGATATCAGGACAATAACGCTTGCATTATATAGTGTAAAGTTTTATACTAATCAATACTACTATAATATCATGTTTTTGATGCAGATAATCTTTCTCGGCATCACTTATATCATTCAAACGTATAAAGGCCAAAATTAATTTCATTTAAGTAATTTTTTAAAAACATTTTTGATCTGGATTTGGCTAAGTGCATCAAAATTACTTAATAACTATAAAGTTATATACTCGACTGAAAATACAGTAATTTCATCAAAACAATATAAGTCATGGTCACAAAAAAATCTTTTAATGCCATTTTAAACTAGATAAAACGTTAAAATTAAAGTATTTAGAAAAAAAATGTATAAATACAAAAAAATCCACGAAAACATGCATGTATATGTCCTAATCATTAAATATGCAAAAATATGCTAAATAATATTTCGTATTTAAATTATAAATAACACAAAACAAATTTTGTTCGAATCCATTTTCTTATACGATGTAGCAATAAAAACATGCAAATGTATTAAATTCACAGCCCTCTTATTATAATATTTTTTCAGTAAAATAAAGCTCCAGAAAGTTATAACGGTAACACTGGTATTTTTCGTTCCTCGGGTGAGATACTTTTGGTGGGCAGTGGCGTATTTTAAAGATTTTCTAGGAAGGGGGGAGGAAATCCAAAATTTAAAATGGTTACTGACGTTACTTTATGCAAAATCAAGTTTTTTGTAAGGGATCCACTCAGAATCTAAATTACCCTACTTTTTAAACCCCAACCCCCCTTGGTGCATGATATACCTTATATTATATTTTTTATACTTATTATAATTAATTCATTACAGGATTATTGGTCTGATTTAATTTTTTTTAGCTCTGGGGGGTCCAGTACTCTTGGATCACCCCCGCAAATATGTCACTGTTAGTGGGTGTGTTGAATTTTAAAGAAACGATAAATCATTTCTTCAATAAAACGATTCTGAGCAGAAGCTCAGGTGTTATAGAATAAAAAAATTGTCGGTACCTAACCTAACCTAACCTCGTGGTCAAATTTGAATCAAGGACTAAGGTTGGCACCGACACTAGTTAATTCACCTGTAATATATATCTGATAGAGTTATGACTTCAGAATCAGTTAGAATTTTAGAAAAAAATTTTATTATATGAACACAATATTAACAGCATCCATAGTTATTTTTATCCAAATCTCAAGGGATTTACCCAATAAGAGGGGTACATAATTGAGAGGCTCTATCCTTTCTAGGTTCGCTTCCAGCGCACAAAAAATCATGTAATAACTAAGGTTTTTTATTTCTCATTTAATGTGTCTGTATTCGCTATTCTTATTCTTCCACATGTGTGCTCAATGAACGAAGCAATTGATCAAAGTGCATTTGTCTTCGAGCGCCAAAATGTATAACTATGTGCCGTAAACATCAATAAAGTCTCTAAGGATAAGTGTTTGATCAATTTAATCAAATTTATTTATCAATTTAATAGATTCCATAGAAACACATAAAAATGTGTACGTTTTGGAGACTGAACTCAAACTCGGTCACCTGGTACTAATTAAAAATAACCATTTATTGACTGTTGTTACCATAGACACAATGATTACCACGTTACCATGGTTACAGGGTAGGGGAAGTTTGGTAAAGATGGTTAGGTGAGGATAGGGTATGGTAATTTGAAAGAGGGAAGGGGTAGATGTAGGAGGGTAACCTTTGAAATAATGCGTATTTTGAAAAATGCTAAGTATAAAGTACTATACAACCAAATTTTCATTCAAAAAGTGGCCAATCGAAGCTTTTGGATTAGTATTTCTATATGCAAGTGTTTACAGAACGGAAAGAAAAAATATATCAATCGATTGGAACATAATTACATCTATATACAAAATTTAAATTTGTAATTCAACAAAATTTTAAGTGACGTTGAATATTTTTTAAATTCAAGCAAATATTACTGTCATTATCAGCTGAAATCGACTAGCCACATTCTGATTTTGTACCCACTTATGGCTGATAATAATGAAATTAATAAATAAAAATAGCATTTTTCAAATGTAATTTAAAAATGATAATAAGGTTAGGATGAAAACACACCAAATGTTTTATGAGAAATAATATTCAAATGCAATACATAAGTTGTAGACACAATTATTTTATAATAAATTTTTCTATAATAATTAATTTAATAGAATTACAATTCAATAGATCTAATATTAATAACAAATTTTATATAAACGATACAAAAGTGATTAATTAACATTAATAATTTCCTAGTTTAAAAAACAAGCAAAGATAAGTATTAGCTATAAATTTATTTATGAATATAAAATATGCATATTATTACAAATATGTATATAAATTTACTAGAATCGAAGAAATTTTAATTCATTATGCTAATAATATCCTGCAGAGATATTTTCATTAGTTAACATACCTTGTATCTATGTAAAAAAAAAAAATTTATAATATTCTCAGTTACAGGTTTAAGTTAAAGTTGTTTTTACCACTGTAACCAATTTATAGTACCTAATCAAATACATTTGTAGTTCAATGTTAAAATGTCTTTCTTTCATCCTTTCCGTGCTGCTGCTATCGATTTATCTCGGAATACTCTACTCATTTACTGAAGAAAGGTAAAAAGAGATTAAATGAATGATCCAGCATATTGTTATAGATTATTATTGTTCATTTACACATCTATGGTACTTATAGATAAGATTAAAATTTCATATTCAAATGCAAAAAACAGTAGATAAAGAATAATTATTAAGAAAACCACAAACATGAATCTCCAGCAACAAATTATCACACATATCACATTTTTACTATAAACCTATACATTTGTGCAAATAGCAAATAGTATAATTTTAAATGCTACATAGTATGTACAATACACATCTAGAATCCATTTAAGGTTGCAATAGAATAATAATAATAATTATAAATTTTAACGTTAATCGAGTCAACATTGAAAATCCCATCGGGCAATTAGACTCCTCAAGCTATTGGCAGTATCAACTGGTTAAAGAGTTTTGATTACTCTTTACAGATCAAAAACAACATCAACAAAAACTTTCAAGGTCCCCACCTATTTTTTTTTCAAGTTTTAGAGTAATTTTATGCTTACAAATTAACAATTAACTTAACAAAATAGATTCTTAAGACTTATTTTATAAATTATCACAATAAAACTATAGACAGTTATAAACTATACAGGGTGATTTTTTAAGCGTGCTCACCTCCATTTTTGGCTGTAAAAATGCAAAATTTGAGATTTTTTCTTCTGGAATGTTCAAGTTACTATAAAATCAATATTTTCCATAACTCATTTTTTTCATGTCACCTTAAGGGTGTCCTGTGGAGATACAAACTTTCTTTTTTCAAATGGCTACCCCCAATTTTAATTACGGAATTATATTCGGGTTATTTTTACTGTGAATTTTGATGTATTGAAATTAAAATTTGAACGAGTTTAATTATTCAAATATAAATATTAAGGAAAATTGTCACTTGGGCACATATTTAGTTACGTACATAGTTCGTAATTATTATGAATCTACTCAATTAACCTTTAATCACAAATAATTAGTCAAAATGTTCATAGATATCATGTCGTGTGTACGAGATTAAATTTAACATTTACAAAATATTAATTAGTCAGGTCGTCTTATCTCATTTACCTACCTATTTAGAATAAATTAATATATGTGTCCAAGTGACAATTTTCCTTAATATTTAAATTTGAATAATTCAAAAACTACTTATTAAAATTTTAATTTCAATACATCAAAATTCACAGAAAAATAACCCGAATATAATTCCGTAATTAAAATAGGGGGTAGCCATTTGAAAAAAGAAAGTTTGTACCTCCACAGGTACAAACAAAGTTTGAAAATTTGAAAAAAATGAGTTATGAAAAATATTGGTTTTATAGTAACTTGAACATTCTGGAAAAAAAATACCAAATTTTGCATTTTTACAGCCAAAAATGGGGGTGAGCACGCTTAAAAAATCACCCTGTATATGAATATGTATTTTAATTTTGAGATGTGAAACAAATAATACAGATAATAATTTTACATACATTTTTGTGTTTAATTTATCATAAACATTAATACATCAGATGTGATGAATATTATTTCATAATGTACTTTAATTAGATATTTAGTTGTACACAAGAATCCACTTGATGTGATCACCTCGAGACCAGGCCAAAAGAACTGAAATAGCCGACTGCATTCATCAATAAATAAAAATTGTATACAAAGCTCACAACTGGCTAGGAATGTTTCAGAAAGTACATGATGACAAAAACACCTGATTGATTCTCTTATTTTTGATCACATTTAGCGATTTTAACAGCTTTATTTTATTGCATTTGTGAGTATGCAACCAAAAATATATTTAAAGCTTAATAGTAAGAGTACAAAATTACAATATATAGTCAATAAAATATGTTAAAGATACAGTGGAATGTTGATATCATTTCAGGGTAGCCACATAACTTTAATTATGAAATTCCCTCACTTTTCTAAAATTTTCAGGATATTGTATAAAATTTCCATAGTTAAATAAATGTAAGTAAATACTTATTCATTAGCTGCATAAAAAAACACTTAGCTCAATTCCTCAAATCTGTTTATTTTTATTCTTAGAATACAATCCAAAACAATTGATGTAATAAAATATTTGTTTTCACCCTAAATAGTTTGTAAATAATTCACTAAAATAACCCAAGTAAGGAAAAAAGTAAGAGTAGAACTTTCAGTTCTTAGCTGGAAATGTAAATTAGGTATTAAATATTTTTAAGAATATAATATATTAATTACTTAAATTATTAATATTTTACTTAATAAAAAGATATACCTAACAACTGAGAGAAGAAATTGGTTTTTAAAATAGGTATTGATAAAAATTCCAAAGAAAGATGTAATTTAATACTGAATTGCCTGACTTTTTCTAGTTTTCTCTTACTAAATAATATTTCCCGACTTTCAGGTTTTTCAGGATTTTTTTCAGACTTTTAACAACCCTTTTTTTAAAAATCACAAAAGAGAAATTTTATTTATACATGAACATAGCGAAGCCAATGAGAAAACGCACGTAAACGATACACAAAACATGTCACAGTTTGACATGTTCTACCACCAACACGAAATTCTACTGCTTCTGCCACTATGCTGTCAATGAGATGGCCATTCCTTGGCAAGAGTGCAAGGTGGTATTCGAAGACTACTTGGTGGAAGGAATAAAACCACGAAACATTGGAATGTTGTTAATAGGATGCATCAGCGACTTGTGTTTTCTCACCGGCCTTACTATGGATATAATTTGTTTTTCCCATAAAATTCAAAATTATCAAGATTCCACTGAATTAAGGAGAAATTTAAAAAAAATTACTAATCAAAATGATTATTGTGTATTATACAGTAATCAATTTAAATTTGTATGAATACATTTTTTAAAAAGTTCATAATATTATAAATGTATACATAAATATGTATGTATATAATACATAAATAAAAAAATCTTAGAATAAATTTGGTATAATAATTTTTAACATGCTTTTACTAATAAATTAATTAAAAAATATAAATGACTTCAAAAGTATAGTCACTTGAATAGGCATTATATATTTATGTATAACCTAATGTATACATATATATATATATATATATATATATATATATATATGTATATATATGAACTAAATTTTTAAAATCACAGAACTTTCAACAAGATAAAAATTTGAAATAAAAAAAAACTACATAATTCATTCTAAAAAAATAACAAACATGGGATCCTCACGTAATCACAGTTGGAGCTGTGCGTCCGGTGAATTGTGCTAATTTTGACATCTCTAATGCTATCTGTAATTTAAAACAAATAAAAATGAATTAATAATTAATTAAATAAAAACAGCAAATTCTAAATTAATTCATTAAACAATAAATATACAAAAAGGACAATAAGCTATAGAAAATGAAAGTAGTACAAGTAATATTTTTTAGTAGATTTATTATTTTTTTAATCAGATTTTATTAGCTAATTAGATACTCATTCGGAAAATACAATTTGTTTAAACATGTATTAGTTTCTACCAATTTTCATTAAAATAAGTTATTTCATATTATTTTGTAACTTATTTGTTAAAGTTTGCTAAATTAATTATTTGAATGATATTAACAAGTTACAAAATAATATTAGTATAAAAATATGAAAAATTACTATGATTTTAGTTTTTACGTACTTGAACCAGTGGATTTAGAGCCTTTTGAGCATCTTCTAAGATATTTGAGGTTGGCGGTTCATACGATTCTGCATACAAACGAATTGTGGCACCACTACTTCCAGTTCCACTTAAACGAAACACAAATCTCGAACCATCTTCAAATAACACTCTTATACCCTGTTATTATATTATTACACAAATTAATGAATTCATTTTTAGATTGGCATTTTTAATTTAAAGCGATTAGATTACCTGTTTGGTGGTGACACTCTTATCAATTGGATCACAATATTCAAAATTATCAGCTTGTTTAAATACATAAACTTTAGATTCAAATACAAATTTCTGGCCTTTAATAGCAGGATCAGTCACTTTTTTTTCTAAGTCTGACATCAATTGATTACTCGGTTCAGATTCACAATTTTCATAATCATATCTGGTGAAATAATTACGTCCAAAGGTTGTCCAGTGATTGGTAAGTATAGTTTCTACTGATTGTCCAGTATTGGCTAATACTGATAACCACGCCAAAACAGCCCATATACCATCCTTTTCTCGGATATGATCAGAACCAGTACTAAAAAGAAATAATTGAAACAATTTCAGTATAGAAATCTGGAAATATATTATTCCATATTTGAGTATCAATAATTACAATTACCCAAAACTCTCTTCACCGCAAAGTGACAGACGACCAGCATCCATTAAATTACCGAAAAATTTCCAACCAGTAGGTACTTCAAAAAGTTCTTTACCCAGTTTTGCTGCTACTCTACATTATTCATAAATTATGTAAAAATAATTTTAAATCTCATTGATTTTTAATTTACTTTACCTATCAACAGCTGCACCTGTTGGCATACTTCTCGCAAAACCTTTGACACCATTGACTTTAAAGTATGGGATATATTCCAGATTATTTGCCAACACAGCTAATGAATCACTTGGGTTGATGAAAAAAGCTTTTTTGCCAAGAATCATATTACGATCCTATATCAAAATAAAATTTTGTATACAAAATTGAAATATGAAAATATATTTATAAAATAAATGTAAGTAGGGGACAATATTTATTTTATATTTTGATATTATAAAGGAGGACCTAAAAATACATATTTACTATTAAAAATAAAATAAACTAACAAGATTTTAATATATAATAAAAAAAGTTGACTCATAATTGTTGTATTAACAGTGGTTCTCAAACTTCTCAGGACTGCGACCCAGATTTTCCCCCAAAAATCAATCTCTAAAAAAATAAAATTTGATTATTACTAACTAATTGAATTATAATGAATAAAATTTTACAAATATATGCAAATATACAACTGTATCATTGACAGTGGAATTTGGTTGAAAACATAAATTTTTTAGAATCTATAAATAATTATAAAGCTTTTAGCCACCCATCAAAAAGTGACTCGAGATCCACAGTTTGAGAAATGCTAACTTAGAATACATAAAAATTACTGACTTGTTTTATTTTACTAAAATAATTTTAAGTTGTTATTAGTTGTAACCTATAATTATTGTCACGGATAAAGTAAACACTACACTGCTAATATGATTAAAAAAAACTCATTTATTCTTAAAACTATCAGCAGCAGGTTTGAGTAGTATAATGAGTAAAGAGACTGATTATCTTAACAGTTACTACCATACATAAATGATAACTCACAATGATTTTCATATGAAAACAAATATGAAATTATTAAAAAAAAAAAAAATAAAAATGGTTTAATCTTAATTTAAAATGTAATGTAATCTAAAATAAATAATATAATTTTTCCAAATAAAATGTTAGTATGCAACAAGTATATATAGCTTAAAATATGTTTAAATTGCCATTATACTCCAACATCATGTAGTACCAAACTAATACCTATAAAAAGTGAGAAATGTTCCAGTCATCTTACAACCAATGCCACTTATCACAACAATTATTTATAAACACTGAATGCTGAATCATGTTTGACTATCAAAGAGACTCAAATTTCGAGTTATTTTTGAAAAAGTCACATTTTTCAATTATGTTATTAAATGAAAAATTAAGCATTAGACAAAGAAATTACACCATCTCCATCAAAAGCAGCTCCAAGATCATATTCTCCTTCTTTTAATGCTTTAACAAGACCAGAAGCATAAGTAAGATTAGGATCAGGATGAAGTCCGCCAAAGTCAGTTAGAGGCACTACATTGATAGCATTACTTGAAGGTGCACCTAATTCTTCGATAAAAATCTTCTTCACATAAGGTCCAGTAACTAAAATCATAAATATATTATTTTTAATACAAATCATAATATATGAATTTGAATTAATAAATTATCAATAAAGCATATTTTTACAAATATTGAAATAATTTATGAGAAATGCTACTAAAATTTTAAAGTTTACCTCCACTCATGGAATCAATAAGAATGTTAAAAGGAGCTTTTCCTTCAGATCCTTGGATTAACTTGCGAATAATATCAAAATTAAAGATGCTTTTCATTAATTGTAGATAATCTATAACGGAATCAATAACTTCTACTTCAAATTCTCTACCATCAACCTGTAAAAATAAATTGTATAATATTAATCTTTAAATAAATATATTTAAGGCATAAAATACTTACTTGGAAGTATTGGAAACCACAATAATCAATGGAACATTTCAAATCGGGTACAATTTTATAAGATTTAATATTTTTTGTTATCTCATAGATGGCATTTGTAACGGATTCTGGAGCTGGCCCTTTAATAAAAAATTATTTTTTAAGTATTTATTCACATGATAAATTGTATAATATTTAATATTCATAATTGTTTATAAATGTTATACATAAAGAACATAATAATTGTAAATTTTAAATGCTCCCTAGTATATAAGATTAGAGAAACTTTTTCATTAAGAATATATAATGATGATGGTTTTCCATTGAGAAATGAAAAAATTAACAAATCTACAAATATTATTACTATAATCAGTAGCGATGTCACACCGACTTAAAAACTTTTTTGGTATATTAATTCATAATAAATTACAGGTTAAATTCTTTTAAAATTTAATTTACAGCATACAGCTATAATAGTAGATAATAAAGTAAATTAGATATCATAGAATATGTTTTATTGCAAAATAAACAACAAGTTGAATTAGCACAATACTACTATTTGAACAAAATTTAAATTTACCTCCATTAGATGTATTGTATTTGATACCAAAATCATTGTTGGGGCCACCAGGGTTATGACTAGCTGTAAGTACTATGCCACCAGTCGCTTTGTATTTTCGAATTATGCAAGACACAGCTGGTGTTGATAATATTCCTTTGTGTCCAACAATCAATTTCTTTACCTGAAAATTAATAAAATACAAATTTAGAATGAGAAAGTCTTAAAAATTACAACTTCATTTAAATTAAAAAATCCATGAAGACAATATACATTTTTTTAGTACTTAAATTTTATTTTATACTAAACAATCATACAAATAAAGTATTTGAGTATAAAAATTATTTATCATTCTTTACAAGGTTCTTTATTATTACTATAGTTACCTATTACACTTTATTATTATTATTATTATTTTATAAGTAAATTACATAATACTCAATGAGATAAGAACACTGTCATATAATTTCTAAATAATTCAACATCAATAGAAAATAACTATTAATTACTTATTCAATATCAAAAAATAATATTCATTTAGATAACCTATATCTATATATTTTATAATATAAATTATATATAATTCTCATCATTAAAAACAAAAGAAACTACTGGTAAAAAACAATATCTTTTTATATATATTATATTTAGTATCTAGTTGCATGATTATAAATGATTGAAATTCACTTCAGACATTTATTTTAATAATAATTTATCACTATATAAACATTTAGATTATATTGTTACAATTAATCACACTAATTATTTACAACATTTTTCAATAAATAATGCAATAGGTATCTATTAATAGATACCAAGATAAAGCATATACTAATTATTCAAGTGTAATGATGACATGAATTATTTTAATGAAAAGTAGTTCCACAAATGTAGAGAATAAAAATAAAATTGTGTAATCTTGAAATCTTGAGTACTTGTGTACAAAAGTAACATCTGACTTTCTCAGAGGAATCAACATTCTAATAAAATGTAAGGTACCAAAAGAACTTAAGTTTGTGTACTTCTTTACTAAACATCAAAATTATAAAAAAACCGAAATATATTTTTGATGATTTAATGAGAAAAAGGCTTTTATTTTCTTTATATGAAAAATATTTATGTGTCACATACACATAATATTATCAGTACATATATATTATATAACAGAAAAAATATGACATTTTATATTAAGTTAACCATAAAAGTATATCTTAATGATATACAAATATTGAATAAATTTCTAACTAGTAACTATTTAGGCATATATTATTATATTTGTTTATAGTGATAACTGATAACAATATGACCTTTAATGGCCTACACTCTATACCAAATGGGTGGGTACCTACATTACACACAAACATATCCGATTAAAAAAAAATATATATATATGTGAGGTCATAAATGGATGGTTATGACCAATAGATAATTGATAGTGCACCTAGTTAATTGGTATGATTTATAGTTTATATGAGTACAAATTTATTGAAGTCAGTTTCCTATTATAAGTTGATAATAACATGTAGCAGCATGATCAAAATAATTTTCATTACTTTTGTTCCGTACAAAAACCTTAAAACTCAAAATCTGTAAAAAAAAAAAATAGAACTATCCAGTACAAGCATAATATGTTTTAATAACCAAAAAATCCGAATTTGTACTAAAAAATGTAATGTATTTTATACAATTATATCTATGAACAATAATATCAGTATATGATCTAAATAAATCTGTTACAATAACGTATTAATTCAAATTTAAAAATTTAAAGAAATCGTTGATTTTTAGAGATAGTTTGGGGATTCATTTGGACATTGTTTCACGTGGACCGCGTTTTCGCGTTGTATGGGTGGGAGAGAGGCGTTTAGGGTTATTCAAATTGTTGTTGTGTGAACAGAGGAAATTACCAAGTTACCTAGCAACACGCGATTATTGTAACGAAGCCAAGAAAGGAGAAATATTGTTTACAAGCATACTGCAAAATAGTAAATATGAGCGTCGAGCAATTATTAGTAGTGCAAAGTTAAAATTAATACATAAAATAAATACCTGCCATTATATTATATAAAATCGATTTTATTTAAACAAAAGTACCCATGTGAATTGGATCGTCTATAACAATACCTATTGGCTATTACATAATAATGACATAATACTATGAACATTCTTACAAACTTTAAGAAACATACACCAGATAAAACAATATTATTGTATTACAAAATAATTAATGGGATGTATCTATAGGAAATCCCTATTCTTTTCGGGAGGAGGGGTTTCTCTCTAAAAATTACGCTCATGTACAGTAGAAAATAGTAGCACAGACCTTCAGCAGGCGAATCAATGGCAAGGCAAACATCAAGTGCCAACGAGCACTTTTAAAAATAACTTAACTCATGTCGTCGATTACACTATAAATTACACCTGTTGTGGTCATAGATTACGATTAGCATTGTTATTTCGAGGGTAAGGATAAAAGTGAAATTAGTTTATTTTTACAATTTCATGTAGGAAATATCGTTTACTTCATTACGAATTTATAATAAAAAATATTATATACTAATTAAAACTATCGTGACATCGCACAACATGATAATATTACTGATCGGTACAATTAAAATGTTAATTACAATAAAATAATTATAAAAGGTGCGCAAGCTGCTATGGAATAGCAAAAAGGGGAGAGGGAGTAACGGATTGATATAACTTTTTATTGTATTAGTTATTACATTATAGCCCCCTTGAAATGTTTTCGTGATTCGTCATCAAAACTATCAAACTTAAAGTAGAAGCTTATCAAGAAATTTAATCCTCCACCCGAAAAAAATTCTGGTTACGCCACTGGCGAGCTGTAATATTCATCTTAAAAGGGAAAAGGGTACTGGATATTCATCGAGAGACATAGGATCCTGTAAACCGATTCGAAGTCGACATGAAATCTACTAGTAAATCGGATGACTTTTTAAACCAAATCATATTAATTCTTTAATTAAAATAAGACTTTCAACATGTTATAACATTCGAGTTCGACTCAATGGAAATCGAGGATAGAAATTCAAAAAAGTAGTAGCCTGCCCCTCGATGTCGATCAGTAGGCACCAAATATTTCTTCGGAAACCTTGTCGCTCGACTGCAAGCAAAATGATTAGCTTTTACCGCGTCAAACGTGTAAAAAATTCACGTTTTTTTTTTTCAAAAAACAAAATTTTACGCGCGAACTCACCCCATTGGCGGCTGCTATTTTGATTATCAGGTCCACAGCTTCAGTGCCGAAATATCTGCCGTCGCCACCGACTACGAGCGTGCTGCCCACAGCCGACGGTTGGACGGCGCCTAAAATGGCTTGCACGAAGTTTTCCGTGTAACCGGGCTGTTGAAACACTTTGACGGCTTTGCGGAGTCCGCTGGTACCGGGTTTCTGGCCTTCGTGCGGCTTCGTCGCCACTTCGATCGAATGCATCGTGTGTAAGTTGTTGTTTGTTGCGCAGCTGTGTTGTAGAAAATATTATGTAGAACGCGGCAACACCACGCACAAAACAACAGAACTAAACAGAGCCGAGGATTGGAATGACAGGCGCTCCTCCGCGGCGCTATCGCATGCTGCCGTTTCGCACGCCGCCGCCGCCGACAAACAGCTGATCGTGACGGCAGCAGCAGCCGCCTCTCCCGTTTCTACTGCTCGCCTATAGTTTTTCTCGCAGAGGGGATGACTCCGGATCACAGTCTGTAGGTCAGAACGTTTTGATAGAGAAATAGTAAAAAATACAAATCACATAGCTGATAACGGATATAATATTTTGTACTTCGGATTTATGGATATATTAAGTATTCCTATCGATTTCAATTTATCATTTCATTAAAATCATTTAGTACATCGATATCGACTCGAAAAAAAAATTATAATAATAAATACAAATTTACAAAAAAAAGGTTATTGTCGTGTACATTTACTATAAAAAAGTTGAACACAACCAACTATACTATTGTCTAGATAAAAAAAAACTTTTATGTTCACCTTAGCATTAAACATGTAAATTAAATCATAAAAAAACATTCTCGATTTTTCATTTCTCCAGCACAGTAATAATTGAATCGTACGGCATAGGTATCTTAAAATCGTATTACTAGATTTAATTTAATTATATTAAAGGTATCACAAAAAGGGAAGGAAACAGTAATCATTTGACATTGTCGACTTTAAAGTTTACACATAACGCGTGCGACTCACATGCACTCGTCGTGTCCTGATCTGATTGCTTATTGTTATTATTATTCGTATATATTATATTATAATATGTACGTATACGACGTACTATTGTAATTTTAAGCCAAGTGATGAACGCTGTGATTTGACATTGATCGCAATATCTAAAAATCGATTCTGTCAAGAAACCGTTAGACTTGAAGTAATTATTTTAAATTCTGAACGAAGTGAAGAAGCTAGTGTTTTTACAATGATGTTTATTTATTTTTTTATTTATTTTTTCTGTTTACAACTTTTCGTATGGAAATACTAGTCCAAAAGTTTCGATCGATAACTTTTTGAAACCAGATTCACCTCTAGATTGTACTTTAGAGAGGTCATATTTTGAATTTCTCAATTCTTCAATTTTTTTTTTTTGGAAAAAACTACCCAAAATTTGACAAAAACGACTCGGAAACCATCATTTTTTGATCCGAATTT
>JAIPRM010004954.1:0-21622 GCA_025469315.1 Stegophylla sp. TES_Ste_2020 | reverse complement strand
TCGATCAATAACTTTTTGAAACCCGATTCGCCTCTAGATTGTACTTTAAAGAGGTCATTTTTTGAATTTTTCAATTCTTCAATGTTTTTTTTGGAAAAAACTACCCAAAATTTGACAAAAACGACTCAAAAACCATCATTTTTTGATCAGAATTTTATGAAAATTTAAACATAGACAGAAAATCCTATAAAAAAGATTTTGGAGTAAGAAAATTTTGAAAATGTGAAAAAAAATTTTGGACATTTTTCGAACATTTTTTTTTTCTTATATTATTAACTTCATTCAGAATCGTTTTACTGAAGAAATGATTTATCGTTTCTTTTGATATTTAATACGCCCATCAAGAGAATACCACCCGTTGTGCAAAGTATGTCCGGCTTTTTTTTCTTTCTTTTTTTGAATATTAGTTTGCTTTAATGTCTTACTTTACCATTTTCGTCATAATTGTTAATTTAATTTTCAATTATATATGTATTGTATTTATTGTATTTATGTATTCTGTAATAATTTCAAAAGGGTTTAAACCCGTTAACTAATTTAAAATAAAATAAAATAGTTTTATTTATATATATTTAGAATCTTGTAATGTATCATGCGGTATCATGCCAAAATTATGATTGTATTTTATTCTGAGGATAATGCATTTTAGATTCTGAACGAAGTGAAAAAGCTAGTGTTTTTACAATGATGTTTATTATTTTTTTTTTCTGTGTACAACTTTTTGTATAGAAATACTTGTCCAAAAGTTTCGAACAATAACTTTTTGAAACCGAATTTTCCTCTAGATTGTACTATAGAGAGGTATATTAAAAATAATCCTCGAATTAAAATATTTATAATTCAGGATTGACTATAAATAAAAAGAAATTGACAAAATATTAAAAAGGTATAATGATAAAATTAATGCTATTGCTCATAGTAGTAGTAATAGTAATAAGAAAAAAAAAAAATAGCAAAATTCATTGCAGTATTGGACTAAAAAATAACAATGTTTCGTCACAAATATTTTAAATGTATTGTTATTAATTTTTGTATATTTAGTCATTTTTATTATTTATTTAGATATAATATTTTTATTTTTATTTTATTCCTTTTTTTTGTTAATGAGCAACGACCCAAATACAAAATATTTGGCAACTCAATTTTGGGTAGCGACCCATAAGTTGGGAAACGCTGATGTATACTATATGAATGGGCAAAAAATTACTATGAAGTTTAAAGTCGGCGTTCTGCAGTTGCGTGATCAAAATAATATGTGCCATCTGATAATAAAACAACGATGATACATCGATTTTATCCTTAATAATTTTCGAATGTAAGAAGGACACGTAGAACACGACGGGGTAACAATAATGAGTCGCATTTACTAAAGTAACCTACGAACATAACTAGGACTACGACGATATTAATGACCTTACAATGACATAAAAATAAGTAATAACCGAAAAAAATACTAAAAAAATTATTTATTAAATTGCACATAACATTTTCTGTTACCAAAAGATTGTCAATGTGTTTTTCTATCCACGCAAAAACATTTGTAAAAATTGGCTATATAAATAATAATTCTTTACAAGAGTTTAAATTTTGTAATTAGTCACTATCATTACACAAAACAATGGCAGATTTATTTTAGTCATTATTCCATAAAATTTCCAATTTATTATTTTAAACTACTTATATAGTAGTATATAGTACTACTTATAAATTTTATACTACTTATAGATCTACCTAAATTTACATTTTTGTCAGTAGAGTCAATTTTAAATTTAGATTTGAGTGAAGATACTAGGGATTTTACAATGATGTTTGTTTTATATTCCATGTCAACACTTTTTTCTACTGGAAAAAATTGCTCATATCATTAAGTAGGTATAATTTAATTATAGACTAAAAGAAAGTTCAATAAAATTTTATTAATTTTTGGACAATTACAGATCATTGGAAATATCAAGTTTTTTTGTAAGTTTTTATACAATATCTACAATGTTAATTTTTGATATAATATGAGTTAATTAAAAATATGCTTTTCTATTACACAAACTATTTGAACTTATTGATGACGCAGAAGCTGTTTATTGTAGTAGGCTGTACATAAACGATGTATTATTGATCTAAAAGTGAATCGAGTATTTTGCATTCAGTCGACGTCGCCATCACTACACTCTGAAAATGAAAAATATCCTTATTTCTGGATGTTTATTTTAGATTCTGAACGAAGTGAAGAAGCTAGTGTTTTTACAATGATGAATTTTATTTTTTTATTTTTATTTATTTTTTTCTGTGTACAATTTTTCGTGTGGAAATACTTGTCCAAAAGTTTCGATCAGTAACTTTTTAAAACCGGATTTGCCTCTAAATTGTACTTTAGAGAGGTCATTTTTTGAATTTCCCAATTCTTCATTTTTTTTTTTTTTTTTTAAGAAAAAACTACCCAAAATTTGACAAAAACGACTCGGAAACAATCATCTTTTGATCCGAACTATATGAAAATTTAAACATAGATAAAAAATCATATAAAAAAGATTTTGTTCCAAGAAAATTTTGAAAATGTAAAAAAAAAAATTTGGACATTTTTCTAACATTTTTTTTCTCATTTATTTTTTATATTAGTAACTTCCTTCGTTCAGAATCGTTTTATTGAAGAAATGATTTATAGTTTCTTTAAAATTATATACACCCGTCAAAAGATTCCCACCCGTCGTGCGAAGGACACCCATCGTGCGAAGTATGTCCGACTTTCTTTTTCTATAAACACTCTTTCGTATATGCTTGTCCAAGTCTTGATCAGCAATTTCTTGAAACCGGATTGGCCTCTAATTGGTACTTTAAATAGGCAATTTTTTTAATTTCTCAATTCTTTGATTTTTTTTTTTTTATGAAGAAAACTACTCAAAATTTGACAAAAAAAGAACCATAATTTTTTGATCAAACTCTATGAAAATGTAAACATATATAGACAATAATTTGAGAAATATTTTAGCGAAAGAAAATTTTGAAAACGTGAAAAAAAAATTTGGACATTTTTCTAACACTTTTTCTTAAAATTTTTAGATTCTGAACGAAGTGATGAATCTTATGATTTTACAATGATGTTTATTTTATTTTTTTTTTCTCTCTTTCTGTGAACACTTTTTCGTATAGAAATACTTGTCCAAAAGTTTCGATCAGTATCTCTAGAGAACCGGAATCATACCTAGATGGTACTTTAAAGAGGTCATTTTTCCATTTTCTCAATACTTTTCTTAAAAACACGAAAAAACTGAAAAAAATTGACAAAAAACGGCAAAATACGCAATTACCGAAATTTCCATAAAATTGAAAATTACTTTTTGATATAACTTCTAAAATAATGCAGCTGGGGACTTGAAATTTCCATCAACCATTAAAAATAGATTCGAGAACATTCCATACAAATTTCAAAAAGATTTGATCAATTTTGAGTTAAGTACGGCATTTTGAAAATTTCGGAAATATCTCATTTTTTGTTAGTTTTTATGCAATAAAATTTTTTATTTTTGATATTAAGACTTGAAAATTTAATATGATCTCACTGACATATATTTCTACTTGATCTGAAAAAATCTCAAAAATCGTAAGTCAATTTTTTTTTATAACCGTTTGAAGTTAGCATTTCGACTGAATTAAATATAAATATATTATTAATGTATTAACATATTATAAGAAAATTGGTTCGACCGAATACGGATAAAGAATTAAACATTGGGACTGAAAAAAAGTCGAAGAAAGTACGTTTGTTATTCGCTTATCTTATCCTATGTATTTTTCGACGCTAAATTTAATACGATACAAGTCAAAAATTACGGTGTGACCTTTGGACTGCCGCCCAAATACATTTCTCAATGTTACAACGCCTTATCAGTTGTCTCATTTTACACGGACTGCCATGTATATGCATACACTATTATATGCATGTGTATACATGTATATGTATACCATATTAAATAACAGTATTTTTTCCCTTTTGTAATCATTTCAAGAAGGTTGATGTTTTCCTTATTGCCGCCATCATGTGTATTTTTCGATGATGAATACGATGATGGTGTAAATTAATATCCACGTGCAACAATAGTTTTCTAATATTATTTTATTCTATTTTGTAAGTTCAATATTTTCGGTTATTATACTACATACCTACTAATTCACCTACATTGTTCAAGTATGTGTAGCGGCCTAGTGGTAATGGAACCGGCCTAGCACGCGACAGCACTTGGTTCGATTCTAGCCTGATACTCCGAATTTTTGCATTTTCTTTTTTTTCTTATATTATTTTATACTTCCTTCGTTCAGAATGGTTTTACTGAAGAAATGATTTATCGTTTCTTTAAAATTCAATACACCCGTCAAGAGAATCCCACCCGTCGTGCGGAGAACACTCATCGTGCGAAGTATGTCCGGCTTTTTTTTTTCTTTTCTTTATTTATTTGGTAAAAAAAAGTAAAATAAAGTAAAATAAGGTAAATTATAAACAAGAAAACCGAACATACACCATAAAAATTAAAAAAAAAAAAAAAACATTTCATCAATTTTGAATTAAGTACTGCATATTGAAAATTTCTCGTTTTTATGTAATACAATTTTTGATTCTTGATATGAAGACTTCAAAATTTAGTATGATCTTACTCAATATATATGTCTAATTGACCCGAAAAAATCTCGAACATCATAAATCAGCTTTTTTCTCTATAACCGTTTGAATTTAGAATTTTGACGAAATTCGTTAGTCTTACCATTGATTTTATAATATATTATAAAATCAATGGTTATAGCTAAAATTACATACTTTAACATACACAAAAGAAAATTGGTTCAACTGATTTTCTTGCTACCCAGGTAGAGAATTGTATTGTAAATTGGTGTAATAAAATTTCTTATGAATAAATAATTAAACATTTTACTAAAAAATTGTAAAAAATACGGACAGATATTATGATAATATTTCTAGTTTTTAAACACTTAAGAAGGATGATGTTTGAAGGATAAATGTTTTATCGCCATCTTACGTATTTTTCGACGCTGAATACGATGGTGTGAATTAAAATCCTTGTGCATCAATAGTTTTCTAATTATTCTATTTGGAAAATTCAATACTTTCGGTTATTATATTAAAATACTTACTACTTCAACAGTTTTCAACGCTATTATTGTGGCGTACTGGTTAAGGCGTCAAATTCAGATATTAACGCGACGGTAACGGGTTCGAATCTTACCCGGTAAAATAAATATTTTGGACTTTCTTCAACCGTGACTGACCAGAGGCGACACGATAAATATTAATAATTAATTATGTATAGTGCATTACTGTTGATTCACGATAATTTGAGCCACTTCATTTTATTTTATTGTAATTTAAAATTATTTATGAAATATTCATTAAGTGTAAGTGAATATATGAAAATCAGTTTTTGTTTCACGTAAATGCTGTATGTGACAAAATAATTTTTAGTTCAACATTTAAATTCAAAATCTTCAAAACTGATAAATATTAATGTACATACGTTGAAGTGCCGCTAAAAAACCTTATCGTTTCTTTAAAATTGAACACATCCGCCAAAAGTATCCCACCCGAAAAGTGATGAAGACCTATAGTATTATTTTTTTGTTATCAAGTCGGTTCAAACTTTTTAAGCTCTCCGCGTATCTATGCTATTGCTTACTTAAATATTTCGGGGAATATGAATGTGACTACATTAACACTACACTTAGTTTTTGACTATTCTTACATTGCAAAATACATTATGGACTTGAAATATATTTATACCAAACCAACTATTTACAGTGGTCTTTACACAAAGCAAATCCAGCTACGACTTATTCTACCTAACTTAATTCCAGATCCCTGTACTCTACCTGATTATTTTATTTATAATATTTATTGAACACAACATTAGTTTTGTAATTAATTGACAAATAGACAATAATATGGCCTTAGAAATTATTATCTAGAACTTATCCATGACAACAATTCCATGGTAACATATAATTAGATTATTAAACTATTGAATTGTAATGTTATTTGCGATCACTTTTACATAATTTTTGTAAAGACATTTTATTTCAGTTAATATTGTATATCACGAGACTAATATTTTAATAGAAATACACGACATTTACAGTACCGTTATCTCCAATATTATAATAACTAGTAACATTACTCTTACAGTATACATTCCGAAATATATATTGATAACAAATCACTCAAAAAAAATGAATTCGAGATCAGACGAAATAATGAAATATTACTTGAGAAATTATCTCGTGTCTTCGGACATTTACAAATCGTCAACCGACCAGCTATTGGACATTTCCGCGATCATGGGAATTCCTGTTGAGAAGTATATGAATTACAAAGGAAAAGACTATGAAATTAATTTAGTGTTAGGTCCTTTCAATGTCCAAAGGAAGGGAAATCGGAATAAGGTAAAATTTGATTTTCGGTGAAAAGAGCATTTTTGCTCTTACTTCATATTATAATCTAACTGTACGCGTTTTAGCCTTGTCTACAAGAGTGCGAAATCGACATGATAGACATGGTCAAAAAGTACTGCAGGTATGAACCACGACCGGTGGCTGACCGCAACCGCTCCAAGCCAAAACGTACTGCAGAAGCAGCTCAAAGTAACCAGCGGTATACGAACGACGACGTGTTAAGTAGCGAAGTACGGATGAGTGATTACTATACTATTCAACAATTATTACTAGGGCCCGGAAGTTCATGCACTAAAAACTATCATAATATGCATGCAAATATGCACTTAAAATCGCTAAAATATGCACTAAATATGTATTTATTAAAAAAAGAAAAAAAAAATGTTTATTAGTTTCGTTTTTGGTAAAAATAATTCGCAACAATCATTAAATAATCATATTATTATGAATACTTGGAATAACCTGTTGAATTCTTTCACAAATAATGGTTCTTCGGATCTGTTGTCAGAGGAGTGTTCGAGCATAATATGACGATTAAGGTTTTAATTACAAATAAATAATAAAAAATAATAAATTATGAAAATAGTTAATATAATGTTTTTATTTTAAATTGGTGACGTTCTTATAAAGACAAATTTTTAAACAAATATATTTTGAAATAAATGCTCAAAGTCCGACATTTTCATGAAATATTAATAAATATATATATATATCACAAGTAAAATGCAATAAAATGCAGTTAAATGCAATTGTATCATAAAATATGCATATTTATGTAAAAAACCTCAAAATATGCGAAAATTTGCAAAATAAAATTTCATTTTTGAAATCGTTAGATTGTGATTCAAATTTGCAGCTCATCCAGCAACTTCTTAATGCAATCAGTAAAAACATGCAAATACATGAACTAACCTAACCTTAATTATTACTCTTGTTATATTTTGTTAGGTTACTAAAAGATATTTTTTCATGTGATTCAAGGAAATATCATAATTATTATTATCATCCATTGATGTTAACAATAGTTTTTTATGAGAATGCTGTAAGAGTCCGCGAAGCTTAAGTGAAGTTGAGATTTTGAGCGATCTTTATAGCATTATGTTTATTAAATTTTTTATTTTAGATCCCGAACAGGATTTTACAGTGAAGTTTATTTTATTAGATTTTGAAAAGAAGCGAAGAAGCTTATGATTTCACAATGATATTTATTTTATTTACTTTTTTATTATTTTTTTCACTTTTTCTGGAAATACTTTTTCGTATAGAAATACACGTTCAAAAGTTTTAATCAGTAACTCTATAGATCCAAAATCACACTTAAATGGTACTTTAAAGAGGTATTTTTTCAAATTTCTGCATACTTTTTCCAAAAACGAGGAAAAACTGTCGAAAAATTGACAAAAAAGGGTAAAATATGCTACTACCGGTATTTTCATAAAATTTAAATATGTTTTTTTTTAATGTAACAAAATACTTTTGGTTACTGTGTTGAAAATGACAACTCTTATTATTCTTTTATATTTCTTATTACTCTTATTAACTTCCTTCGTTCAGAATCGTTTTATTGAAGAAATGATTTATCGTTTCTTTAAAAATCTACACACCCACCAAGAGTATCTGACCCTAAGAGCGAAGAATATCAGTGATGCAAAGTATGTTCGGTTTTTTACATTTAATAACTAAATAAAGAGGTACTTGTAATCAATAAAGCGATTTTTTTTTTTTATATATTTACTTATAAGTATGATAAGCTTTTAATAGTTGTAATCAAATTGGTCGGTCGAGGTGTAAATTTAGTTAATTGCCAGGGGCACAATATGCTCTTGCTACAGTCCTGTTATTTATTATTGTATATTAATTGAAAATCCACTCAGAATCATTTTATTGAAGAATTGATTTATCGTTTATTTAATATTCAATACACCCACCAAGATAACCCATCCGATAGAATTTACAAAAGGACCTAATGACAATATTGTAAGTCTTAATGATTGATTTTATAAAACATCTTTATTAATTTTTATATTAAAATTTTTAACGTATATCAAGAATTTCGATACAAAATTTATTCACATTATATATTGTTTGTTTTAGGCAATCGTACCGGTACCAGATAATAGTCAAAATAATACTTCATTGCCAAACCTGACGGTAAAGCCAAGTATTGATGCAAAAACAGATGGTATGACCAATGAAGTTTCCAAAAATAAGAAACGTATGTTTGCACCGGTTTTATATTTATCCTGTTACGTGTTCAGGGGGGGGGAGTTTATTCCCCATGATATTTTATTTGTGTGTGTGTGTGTGTGTTTTTTGGTACTTACTCAGTAGTTGAAAAAAGGCGGTGTTCGTGGTGTTCGTTTTAATTTTTAGTCATGTTAAATATTATTATTTATTAATTGTAAATTTCTTTTTGACCATGATTTATGATTAACATAAACTTAGAATTTAATACCAACTATTTCTTTGTTTTATGAGAATTTTTATAATTTTGCTATTATTCAAGCAACTATTAATTAAATCTAAATAGTTTATAAAATAAAACTCAACGAAGCATAATTTTCTATAAATTGTATAAGCAACATGGTTTCCTACGAATATTTTTCGAATTGTACTTACTTTAATGAAGAAAAGTACAATGTAATCAAAGTAATTTAATATTATTGGTATCTTATAAATAATACTAAAAGCTTACATCACTTAAATACCATAAATTACATTAAATGCAGGTATTCCATTGTTTGAAAACTTTTTTAAAACATTTTAAATTTAAAAAATAAATGTAATTAACACAAAAAAATCTATTAAACTTAGTAGCAACTTATATTTTGGGGTTCGCTCATAAAAAACTAATTATGTTGCAGTTGTTGTAAAACTCTACGATTTTATAAATTTTGTTATTGACATCAATAATATACATTAAACATAATATTATATCCTTCATATACAAATATTTCTCATCAATGAATGCTCTTTATTTGAACTATTTTTGTTTACAATTGATAAGTAGTTAAAATTTATGAAAATTTTATAACTGATTAAATATAATTTAAAAATGCCAAAAACTGTCTTAAGCCAATACGGCCTTATGCTTATATGATAGGGTGACCGTTCGTCCTGTTTTATACAGGATAGTTTTTTATTTCGGCTCTGTGTCCTGTTGTCCTGACAAACTTCTCTCAGGATGCTTTTTGTCCCGTAATTTCAAGTCTGTCCCATATTAATCCCGTTTTTTGACTTACGGTTAATTTAAAATTTTTGAAATGAAATTATTGAATAAAATAATTTAAGAATCTAAAAATCTTGTGGACACCATTAGATCAATTATAATCGTAAAACGAATTAACAAGTTTTTTTTAGAAAATAAAGTATACAATGTACATGAATAAAGGATTTGAAGAAATTTTAAAAAGTATCAATTTAGTTTAATTATGTTATTTTATGTTTTTCAAAATAATATTTTTATGTTATTAAATTTAATCTATAATAGGTAGTTTAAAAATTATACTTTTTCACGATTCAAAAACATAAAAAAAAAATTATTTATATGTATATATGTGTGTGTATGTGTAGCAAATACTTATTTATTTAAAAATATTATGAAAAATATTTTTGTCCTGTATTTAATTTTCTTAAATATGGTCACTCTATCATATGGTGCCACGCTCAGACGGCTATTTCAAAATGCCCAGATCTGTTTATTCGTTTGTAAAACGTCCCAATTCTACTACGAAATTACCGACAATTCAATATGGTTCTGTGTGTATTTATTTTTTCAGGTAGAAATCGTAAAAATAAGTATAAACAATCTGAAAAATGTGACAATCAAACAACAGCAAAAGAAAATACAATAAAAATTTTATCAAGACCTAAGAACGATATGGTAAAATTGAATGATTAATATTATATAAAATCACGATTTTAAAAGAATTTTTATAATCGTATATAAAATATACCTTCACCACTTTCAGATTGTCAATTGAGCGAAAAAGTTTATAATTTTACTATAATATTTATTTATATTTTTCTCCCCACTCTGTAAACACATGCGTATTGAAATACTTATCCAAAAGCTACAAGCAACTACGTTTTGAAACAGAGTTCGGCTCTATAGATGGTTTTTTATAATTTTTCCGAAACTCGCATGATTTCAAAGGGTTGGCACATGTCGTTTTGATTTTTGATCATTGTTAATACTATTGTGACCACGGTACCATTGTGGTTATTGTACCATTATACCCATAGTATTCATGGTAACTAATATACAAAATAAATGTTCACATATTATAATTTGAATACATTCTGCTCAGAATCGTTTTATCGAAGAAATGATTCTGATCTTTTCTTTAAATTTTTATATAAAATATAATTTATTCTTTAAATAGACCCACTTCAATACACCCACCAAGAATATCCCCCATTCCCGAGGTGTGAAGTACACACTTTCTTTTATGTGTACATTTTCAATGTAAATCAAGAATGTTAATTCATATTTCATTGACACGCCGAATAATGCATTTTATTATTTTTTTTAGGCAATTCAACTGATTCCAGAAAATTCATTAATGCTAGGTGTTTCGGTAAAACCGATTCTTGATGCAAAAACAGATCCTGTGGTCAATGAAATTCCCGAAACCAAAAATATGAAACGTATGTTTACGGCCGTTTTATGTTAAAATTATCTTTATCATTGTTATGCAGTTTTCATTTTTTTTTTTTCGTATAATTTGTCTACGCGTAGGGTATTATCATTTTCAACTAATTTGTCTCACGAAGTTATCGAAAATCTGTTCCGAAACATATTATTGAGAAATCAATTTGATTTTGTGTTTTTTTTTTATTCAGGTAAAAATCGTAAAAATGAAAATAAACAAACCGAAAAATTTGACAATCAAACAACAGTAAAAGAAAATACTATAAAGATTTTATCAAGACCTAAGAATGATGTGGTAAAATTTAATGATTAATAATAATATATAAAATCACGATTATAAAAAATTTTTATAATCGTGTATAAAACCCTTTATTATTTTTAGATTCTGAGTTGAGCGAAAAAGCTTATAATTTTACTATAATATTTATTTACATTTTTCTCCCCGTTCTGTAGACACATGCGTATTGATATACTGGGTGAACTACTTTTCCGCCAAAATTGTCCTTTCCGTTTACCGCCAGTATGATAAAACAGATGTCCGTTTCCCACCACCACAAATTTCAGGTTTTTAGATTTTGGTAACCCCTTACTGTGAAAACATATCTAAAGCAGTGGCGTATTTAAGGTTTTTCCGCTTAAAGGCATTTTCCAATTCACCGCCTCCCCCCCCATCCTTTTTAAAAATTATTTATAAAACATACTTGAACAGGTATACGATTTTTTATAATATTATATAAAAAAAATACATTATTAATAAAAATTAAATAAATTGCACGAAAATTATTTCTTTGCAATTTACAAATTAATTCTACTTAAAACTTTAAATTTTTTCTTCTACTTTTTTTCCCAACAAATTGTATCAATTAAATCATCACAAGTCGACAGTATAAATTCGCTTCAATATTCAATATTGCCTAACTGTCGAGTTTTTCAGTTCCCATAGTCGATCTTACATAATTTTTAATCCGTTTAAGACATGAAAAAGAACGCCGCTCAGTAGTACAGTTAGAAATTGGAGTACAAACATATTATATTCTAAGTGTTTTATCTATATTGACATAGGCGTGCGTAGACACTCCTGTCTCATGTGTGGCTTTTATTTTTTATGAAAACCCACCCACTTACAAACCCCCCCCCCCATAAAAAAATAAAACAAAATAGATACACAAAATATTGGTAAGTAGAAACAAAATGTATTATTACAACTAATTCAAAGTTCTAAATTATATAACGTACAATTTGTATAAAAATCATTTTTATGCTCAAAAAAATTAGTAAAATTTGATTTCATCAAGTGTAAAATATTTTTTGTAAAAAAATTCGTGAAAATTTGTCGCCCTCCAAATGTCGCCGCTCTAGGCCCGGGCCTATAGGGACTATGCCTAAATACGCCTCTGGGTATCATTACGACCATGATACTATTGTAACCATAGTATTCATGGTAACAAATATACAAAATAAATGTTAACATATAATTTGTATAAATTCTGCTCAGAATCGTTTTATTGAAGGAATTATTTTATCTTTTCTTTAAATTTTAATATAAAATCTAATTTATTCTTTAAAATTCAATACACCCACCAAGAATATCCCCCACCCCCGAGGTGCGAAGTACACAATTTTTTTTTTTATGTGTATATTTTCAATGTAAATCAAGAGAATGTTGATTCATATTTCATTGACACGCCGAATAATATATTTTATTATTTTTTTAGGCAATTCAGTTGATTCGAGAAAATTCATCAATGCTAGATGTGTCGGTAAAACCGATTCTTGATGCAAAAACAGGTCCTGTGGTCAATGAAATTCCCAAAACCAAAAATAAGAAACGTAAGGCTTTCACGGCCGTCTTATATTAATTATCTTTATCATTGTAATGCAGTTTTAATTTTTTTTCGTATAATTTGTACGCATAGGGTATTATCATTTTTAACTAATTTGTCTCACGAAATTATCGATAATCTGTTCCGAAACATATTATTGAGAATTCAATTTGATTTTGTGTTTTTTTTTTTTTTTTCAGGTAAAAATCGTAAAAATGAAAATAAGCAATCTGAAAAATCTGACAATCAAACAATGACAAAAGAAAATATAATAAAAATTTTACCAAGACCTAAGAATGATATGGTAAAATTAAATGATTAATAATAATATATAAAATCACGATTAAAAAGAATTTTTGTAATCGTGTGGAAAATACCTTTATCACTTTGTTGAGCGAAGAAGCTTATATTTTTATTATGATATTTATTTACATATTTTTTCTCCCCATTCTGTAAACACATACGTATTGAAATACTTATCCAAAAGCTACAACCAACTACTTTTTGAAACAGAGTTCGGCTCTATAGATGGTTCTTTATAATTTTTACGAAATTCGCATGATTTCAAAGGGTTGGAACTTGTCATTTTGATTTTTGATCATTGTTGATACTATTGTGATCATGGTATCATTATGACCATGGTACCATTGAAGCCATAATATTCATGGTAACAAATATACAAAATAAATGTTAACATATAATTTGTATAAATTCTGCTCAGAATCGTTTTATTGATGAAATTATTTAACTTTACACCAAATTTTAATATAAAATCTAATTTAGTTTTTAAAATTCAATACACCCATCAAGAATATCCCTCAACCCCGAGGTGCGAAGTACACTTTTTTTATGTGTACTTTTTCAACCTAAATCAAGAATGTTGATTCATATTTCATTGACACGCCGAATAATACATTTTATTATTTTTTTAGGCAATTCAGTTGATTCCAGAAAATTCATCAATGCTAGATGTGTCGGTAAAACCGATTCTTGATGCAAAAACAGGCTCTGTGATCAATGAAATTCCCGAAACCAAAAATAAGAAACGTATGTTTACGGCCGTCTTATATTATTAATTATCTTAATAATAAATTGTTATGCAGTTTTAATTTTTTTCGTATTATTTTTTGCAGGTAGAAGTCGTAAAAATAAAAATAAGCAATCTGAAAAATTTGACAATCAAACAATGACGAAAGAAAATATAATTAAAATTTTACCAAGACCTCAAAATGGTATGATCAAAATATGATTGATCTTCTCTATAAGAAAATGACATTTTGATATAAATTGTGTATTTCGTATAGGTTCTAATTTTTCTGGTTTATAAATGGAAATATGACTGTTTCACAAACGGAGGAATTCGGAGTTTTAGAAACGATGTCACGTAATAAGGTTAGGTTGAGTTTGGATAACTTTTAATTTGTTTTTATAGTTTATGCTAATTATTCAAGTATTTATTTAACAACCGTACAAGAATAATATTGTAATGTAATCAATAATCGTTATTGTAAAAATACCCAAATACGTTGAATACAAATAATAATTAGTGACAATTTGTAAAGTTAGGTTTGACCGTTAGAAAAC
Source organism: Stegophylla sp. TES_Ste_2020 (assembly GCA_025469315.1). Lineage (NCBI taxonomy): Eukaryota > Metazoa > Arthropoda > Insecta > Hemiptera > Aphididae > Stegophylla > Stegophylla sp. TES_Ste_2020. The sequence goes on along the minus strand of JAIPRM010004954.1, from coordinate 7,111 downwards.
TAGTTGAACCATACATACCATACATGACCATACATATAAATTTCATTTTACACCATCTCGTAAAGCTAGATTTAACTTGCTACTAAACACGTAGTCCTTAATCCGCTGGTTAGGTTAAATTTACCTTATTCCGATTTCCCCTCCCCTTGACATCAAAAGGTCCTAACACTAAATTAATCTCATAGTCTTTTCCTTTGTAATTCATGTATTTCTCTACAGGAATCCCCAAGATCGCGGAAATGTCCAAAGACATGAAATGATTTCTTAAATAATATTTCCTCGAATCTCGAATTCATTTTTCTGAGTGATTTGTTGTTATTGATATCTATACTAGAATGTTACAATTAATATTGTTAGGTATTTTTAGAATATATATTTAATATACTTATATATGATTGTGGATATCTTATCATATACCACCGACTCATTTAACTTTTCTCAATCCAACTTAACCTTATTAATGGACAGCGTCCTGATTGTTTTAAAACTGTAAATATTGTATTTATTTTGTTTATTAAACAATAATTTTATGTAATTATTATATCAATAAATAAATTGCGTTATAATTAAAAAAATATGTGTGTTTAATGTTCATTTATGAAAGAGATAAAGTGAAAAAAATTATTATTTATTTCCAAATGATCAAACTGCTCTTAGTATGTTTGAATGAAATCTGAAAACCAGTCAACAGTTTGGAGAAAAAAATTCATTAATTACAAATGGGCTACCCATTTTAAAAAAAACCCAGTCTTTTGACAAAAACATACTGTTTTCTCGTATATATTATAATATTTAGGGTTGATTGAAATATTTCAGGTGAAATAATTGAAAATTGAAAATTTCACTCCTCGTAAAATATTTCAATGGAATTGTATTTTTTCCTGATATCTGCAAATGATATAATTATTTTGTATTGAGAAGTGGAACTTTATTAACTACCTAATTATGTTGCTAAAATTGCGAATTTCCCTATAATAGATTTACAGTTTGACTGTGATTTCAAAGTCTAGTAATACATGTATACCAAAAAAAAATTTGCTATTAAAAATAATTTAATACAATTTTCATATAATTAATCCAAAGGTATGAATAATTTTGATGATCTTCATAAAATATTTTTATAGCTAAATTATCTACTATTGAATTAGGTCGATAGTATTGTATTTGTGTAGAAATGATAAATATTCCTTGGATTAACTCGATAAAAAAATAAATAAAAAGCAATAAAACAGAAATTCCATTACAATACGAATTTATTAAAAATAAAAATTCATAAATGCAAGTCTAGTTAAAAATTAGCTGGTATACATTAATATGATTCAGTTTAGGCTGTCAGAAGGTTATTACCTACAGTAAATTGAAAAGCTTTAAAAGAAACATAAAATTGTTAAAAATTACAAAACTACCAATTTATGTAAGAATGTGACAAACAAAAAAACGATGGGCACTATTCACTAACAAGTAATAAATCATTTGTATTTTAAATTTTCATATAATATATATATATATATATATATACCTATAATTCCTAAACACATTCGTTATTCTCCCTTTCTGACTATAACTCATATATACATAATAAAGGATTTTTTTTTATTTTTCATGTAAATGAAATATTTCATGAAATACTTCATGGAATATTTCAAGAAAATAAATTAGAATGCTAGTAATATCGTAATTACTAGCATTCTTTAAACCAAAATCAAAAAAGGGTTAAGTGCAAAGAAATACTTTTTTAGCTATTATCTAATAATCCCAAATTAAATTTAGTCCTGTGAATATAACCAAAATAACTTTGATTTAATATTAAACTCTGTTACGAAAGTAATCTAGAAGATTTCATATTATATTTAATAAGATAATAGTAGAGTTCCAGAATGGAGTTGGGAGGATATTTGAATACATATACATATTTTTTGTTAGATATATCAATAATGATCGTTTTTATATTACAACAGATTTTTTTCATTTCACTCCTAAAAAATATTTCTGCAGCACTTGACACGGTCGTAGGTACAAAATACAGAGACGGTGAGCGTTGATTCCAAAGTCAAAAACATCTGTTTCTGTATCAACATGTAACCTAGAAAAAAAATTAATGTGTGTAACCGTAAATTTAAGTTTTATTTTAAAAAACATTGATTAGCGTTTGCCAGTTAACAAATTTTTGTATTTGAAAATGTCCACAGAAGTAACAGACACGTGTTTAAAAGACTCCATATTATAATTTGAAAATTAATCTTCACTAGGTCGAACTGGTCCACTTTCACCATTTAAAACTTTTGATATTTTGGTGCATATGTCTTTTAATAATATTTTTTTAAATTTTTCATACACAAATTAACCCTTTTGTCCATTATGTATTTGAAGAGATACATTAATTGTTATCAATAAAAAAAAACTGGGCAAACTTCGCACCATTGGTATTCTTCGCCACGCCTCGGATAACGTGGTGGACGGGTTAAATTTAAAAAAAAAAAAAAAAACGATAAATTATTTCTGTATTACTCTGTTGTCAAGGATATAAAACTTCCTGAATATAAAATACATATTAGATTCCGAAAGAAGTGAAGAAGCTAGTGTATTAACAATGATGTTTATTTATTATTTATTTTATTTACTTTTTCTTGCAAACACTTTTTCGTGTGGATGTACTAGTCCAAAAGATTCGATCTGCAATTTTTTGAAACCAGATTTATCTCTAGTTAGTTATTTAAAAAGGTCATTAATTGAATTTCTCAATTCTTCGATATTTTTGGTTTAAGCGGAGGGGAACTACCCAAAAATTGATAAAAAAGACTTGCACTATAACAAGAAAATGAAAAAGCCCAAAGGACAGAACCATACTCGAAGATAAGACGCATTTGGGTACAATAGAGGAATTTAAATGGAGATTTTTATTGGAAATTTTGGAAAATGCTATTGGTCAACCCAAGCAACTCAAAAGTATAAAAAAAAAAATTCTTTCATATTTGTCTAAAACTAGTAATGTTCAAGTAAAATAACGATATTTTTCAATCAAAATCTTATACAGCATTTCCAACCAAAGAATGCAGAATTCTCGTCACCCTTAAGCCTTAAGTAGTAATGAGTGTAAGTCCAGATTCTTAAATTTAGTCATTAACGAGTCGCTGAATGACTAAATAGAGATATTGGTTCAGTATTACATTAAAAATGATATAATAAATAATCATTAAATATAATAAAATACAACCATCGATTATTATTTTCAATCATTTACTGATATTTAATTTATTCATAATTTTCACAATTTTAAAACCAAAATTTTACTGCTGTATTAAAAAGACTAAATTAAATTTAATTAATTTTTTGATTTTCAAAATAATATTCAAAGTAAACATATATCGGATACGTTTGTTTTTTCGCACTCTTTGTTTGTTAAGTTTTTCAACTGTCAACAATAATAAAAAAAAAAAAAACAGTTCTCCATGTTTTTTTCTCGCAGGAAATAACACGCTTGATTTTACTATTGATCGAGAAAATACTCGATCCTCATTCCAGTTGTACATGTTGGTTTTCAAGAAAAAAAAGTAATTATTTTTTAATTGTGTGCAATCTTCTTTTTTTCTTTTTTGCATTTCACACTGACACACGACGATTGGTTTCACAATAATTTCGTGTCTATTGCGGTTGGTACTTCTTTTCCATCAGTAAAGTATTGAAATAGTCGTGTTATTTTTATAATTTATAACGTAAACATAATTTTTGAGAGTTGAATAATAATTATTATTCGCCGTTGAAACATTTACGTTTTCAAACGAGTTAAGAGTACATTTAAAAAATAAAAATCGTTCGACTCACTCGCCATTGTAGTTCAATAAAAACAAAACGTATCGACCTTGTGCCTACTACCTATCGAGAGTACAATGCATGCTCACTTTTATAATTACTTTTTTCTATTTTGTTTGACAACGAGCACCAGGGACAATAATTAAACCTAAGAAGAAAAAAGTCTACAAGACAATGGTGAAGCATGATGACTCATATATATATATATCCTTACCTAGACCTGCATTATTACGATTGACGCAGTTAAATTATATAATTTTTTAATGTAAAAGCAATGATAAATCTTTCACATTCGACATTGGGAAAAGTTTCTGATCGGAGCTCAGTGGCTATTATTTTATTCTTAGACTTTCGAACAGTTCAAATCAAAAATTTCAACTTTTTGGTAAGTGCGTGGAAGTTGTTCTTTGAAATCCTGAATAGGTTTTCCTAGAATATAAAAAAATATTGTCGAAAATTTGAACAAAGTGATATATTAGGTAGGTAAGTGCACTAGACATAATAGATTTTCATGAAATCGATTTTAATTATTTATTGCTAAGTCCTAAAATAGAGGTGCTACTTGAGATCAATTTTTGAGGGGGGAATCTAAATAGGATTTTAAATATTTATATTTGCCCCGGTCCGAGAGATCCCAGATTTTTATTAATAATTTTTGCTTCGGGTTGGAATTTTTTTTTTAAATATGTAATTTGGGCCGGGCTGGTCCGGGTTTTAAAAATGTTTTACGAGTTGAGTTTAATATTTGGTTCTTGATTTCGAAATATATTTTTCTAAAATATTCGGTCCGGTTCAATCCTATTTGTCTAAATACATGGTCCCGGTCCGACCTTATTTTTATAGGACCGGACTGTTCTCTAGGTGTTACTATGCTGGAAAATTTTTAATTTTCACCTACTACCAACACTAGGCGCATTCAGACTCGATATAATTTTCAGAATAATGTATAAAGTACTTTGGTAATATTTCAATTTTTGAATAGTTTTTCTTTCTAATGTGATTTTGAATACTGTATTCAGGTAATTTTTTACTACTTTATAATTTACCAAAAATTTTTATCAATGTTCAAAGTTTCAGAAAATTAAGATCAATGAATTAATTTTGAGTATTGATAATTTCAAAGTTTTGTACTAAATTCATGTGGAGTATTATTTCTTGAAAACGTTTTCAAGTCTGTATAAGTAAATAAATCATAATTTTCAAAAATTCCACATTTCTGGTAACATTTTTTTTTTTTTTTTTAGTTAGGAATACAATATGTATAACTGAAATTGATTTTCAACAATTTCATAGCTTATGACATATTTTACCATTTTTACTTAAATGTTCAATTGATTTCTTTCTTTTGGAAAATCGTCCAGCCAATGTTTATGAAATTTCGACAACAGTCAGCTAAAGTTAGGTCAATAATAGTCTAGTTCATTGGTGCAACTAAGATAAATATATTTTTGGGAGGGTGCTAACATGTTTATTTGATTGATTTAGCCCCCTCAAAAGGTATTAATATTGTGCAATATATAAATAATATTTAATATTAATATATATATATATTAATAATAATATCTCCTCCTAATTGCACCTTTTGTCAAGTCAAAGTCAATGTGAAGAAAAAAAAAACGGATTTTATAGAAAAAATACGTATATAAATTACTTCTTTGATAAAATGATACTGAACGGAACTTGAGTTAATTATAAAAAAGAATAATTGTCAGTTTCTTAACAATAAGAATTATATGAACTTCAAAACACGTGCATTATCCAGTTGTTAACTTTTTTCGTATAATTTACTTAGTTTAAAACTTATGGTTATTAAATAGTAGATATAATTAATCGAAGCTCCGCACCGAATCACAAACTGAAGAAATTATTTATTATTATCGAAGTTCTCTAACTCAAAACATTAGGGTTGTGATTTCAATGCACTTTACATTTTTTCTAGAGGTTGCTGAGCAATGATTCACGGCTCATATATTCATTTCATATACTTTTGAATGAGAATAAGAAAGCGTGTTACGAAATTTTTCACAATTTTTATTTTTTTTTGTTTTTAGGTAATTGTTTTACTTTTAGAGAGCACTTTAGAATTTTTAGAGTTTTTATGAATACAAAATATAAATTTAAAATTTTATTTTTACATTTCTGTTCACCAACATTTGTATAATAATTGTATGTGTTTGTGTATATATATATATATATATATATATATATATTTATAATAGGTACTCGTAATATTACGTACTCTGGGTACTCAAATTCGAATTTAATCATTAGGAATTAGTTAAAATGTTGATGAGCTGATGAGATCTAAATACCTGTAAAAAAAAAATGTTGAAATATTTATTTAAATACTACTTCACAAATAAATTTTTTAATTTTCTGAGCACTTATTTATAAATTTAGTCATTTTTATAATGTATTTTTTAAATTTTTTCAAGTAATTTTTGGAATTTTTTAGGGCATTTACAATTCCAGTCCTAATTATAATTTAGTAAACCGAAACTAATGCGTTTACCATTATAATATAATATACCTATTACCTATATATATATATATTATATTATATAGGTTTATAGTATTATAGTAAGCACGTGTGTGCGATTATGAATAAACTCATAAAATGTGTGTATTAAATATGACGTAGAATAATATTATAGGTGTAGTAATCGAACATTTCCGGGATGCAATCGACTGCACAGTTATTATTAAATAATAATTACCACCTCATTTACGCCTTCCGTTAATGATATTATTATATTATTTCGATATTTTATTAAACTGTAATAACAGGTATTAGGTAATTAACATATTATGACGTGACGACAACGCGTACAGTGCGTACACCTTGCAACCTATTTCGTTCGATTTAGTACAACTCAATAGGTAGGGGACACTATTCCTAATTTGTTTTTCCCATTCATTTATTTTCCAAAAGTTCTTTTTCTCAATACCATTTTTTCCAAAAGTTCTTTTTTTTAATGCCATTTTTCCTAAAAGTTATTTTTAACAATACCAAATCTATCAATATATCTTATTAAATATAAGAAATTATTTTTTGTTAAATAAAATAATTAAAATTTAAAATTATGACCAATGTCTGTAAGGTATGGAGTAATATAATTGCAATCAATAAACTCGTCATATAAATAATTTAATGAATAATATACAAAAAAAGCCGGACATACTTCGCACGATGGGTGTTCTTCGCACGACGGGTGGGATTCTCTTGACGGGTGTATTGAATTTTAAAGAAACGATAAATCATTTCTTCAATAAAACGATTCTGTACGAGGGAAGTTAATAA
>JAIPRM010004953.1:0-21627 GCA_025469315.1 Stegophylla sp. TES_Ste_2020 | reverse complement strand
AAAAATTTTTGGACATTTTTCGAAAATTTTTTTTTTTCTTATATTATTAATTTCCTTTGTTCAGAATCGTTTTACTGAAGAAATGATTTATCGTTTCTTTAAAATTTAATACGCCCGTCAAGAGAATCCACCCGTCGTGCGAAGTACACCCATCGTGCGAAGTATGTCCGGCTTTTTACAATATCGGTTTTAAAATGAAAAGTTCCTTATAATCGGATGAAATTATTTATTTATTATTTTTTTTTTTAAAGCATAATTCCTAGACCTAGTTAATGCAGCGGTAGTAATGAATATTTTAAAATTAAATTTGAAAAAAAAAATTGGTACCCCTTAAAAAAAAAATCTCAGCCGACGCCCCTGTTAGGTCCTCCGGGCAACAGTGTACTCGACAAAAAACAAAAAACGATCGACCCATATATCATAGTCGCACGTGCGAGTGAAACAAAAACGCTACCTGCAGGTCCGTTATGATTAATGGAAATTAAATTAAATTTTACCTGCGCGAACAAACAACGACGTCGACGACGATGACGAAGACGGTGAAAAAAAAAAACAAAAAGTTTATACGTTCGTCGCCCCGTAAGAGAGGAGGGTGGAATAATAGCATTGGGATTCGGCGAAAATAAGACTAATTATTTGGTGCCGCTTTCGCGCGGTGTGCAGGTCTCCCGAGGACTGTGTTCGGACTTTTCGGTCGAATCGTTTTGCCCGACTGTACCGATTCACGCTTGAAACGCCCGCCGACTTCAGGAGGCGTAAAAACCGGGAAAAACGAACAATTAAAAAAAAAAAAAAAAACAAAAATCCACGCCGAGGGACGCGTGCGTCGTAATGTTTATATAAAATATCGGTCGTAAGGCTGTTGCACGACAACGAGAAAAAAAAACCATAAAAGTTAGTTTTGCCGCCGGATATATTCATTCGCCGCCGGTGGCAGCCCTAAATCTATTTTACAGTTAAAACACATGGGCCACCTTAAAAACGCTTTATCATTGGCTTCGGCCGCCGCCGCTGAGTTCGTAGCAGTAGTAGTAGTAGTAATACGTCCGTGAGCATTTCAGTCACGTCCGGAATGAACTTCGGGAATGTAAATGAGAACGGTTCGAGAGCGCGGCCGGTTTCCCGGTCGAACCCGCCTCCACGCGTCCCGGACGCAGCCACGAGCGGGTGCACACGAAGTGGATGTTGTTAAAACAATAAAAACGGAAACACACGAGCGCCCCCAACCTGCCAGGAGAAAGAGAAAGAGGGAAAAGCTGGAAAATACAACGAAAGTCTATAGAATATAATACCGCAGTTCGGCGTCTTACGTCGATGATGATGATGATGATGATTATGATGATGATGATCATCATCATTATGATCACGTGACCGGTATTATTTTTTTTGCAGACGATTTACCACCAACACTGGCCCCGGGGGAGTGTTTCTTTAGAACACATCGAGAACGAGATACGGGCCGATTAAAGCGTTTTACCTATCATTTACGGATTTTCTAGGATTCGCTAGAGTTATTGAATATTTTTTTGTCCAATTAAAAATATTTAACTTTATTTCATTATTACATTATTACTATTATTACTTTAACATACTCGAATAACATATACATTATTCAACTCGATGGTTGTTTTATTTATTTTTTTTTTTTTTTGTCTATTTAAAATTTGCAAATCCATACAGGCCGAATATCGATGAAACGTTTTGGAAATTCTAAAGGAATTTCCACCTCCTAATACATCCGGAGAACGATTTTCCTATTTCCTCTTGCTCTTTCTCTCTCTCTTTTTGCCTCCTCAATCTCTCCACGTCGCAAAAAACTTTCCAAGCTAAATATAGCCGACTATCCCCTCCCCGTCCATTTCATCATATTTATTTGTTTTATATTTTCTTACGACGGCGCGGCATTATACCCACTTCATTTTGACCGTTAAAATATCTGCCAGATGTTGCTGGCAGTAGCCTGTATCCTCTCGTCTCGTATTCTCCTCCTTCACCACCTTTTCCGTACAACAACCGCGCGCCGCCAGCCCTGTCACGGTGAAATGCGATGGCAATTATTTTTTTCCTTTAAATAATACACAAAACGCGCGCACACAAACGCGCATCAGCGTACACGTCATAACAGTAGTTAGAATATCTCTTCGCAGACTCGAAATCGTCATGCAAAATTACCGTTTCTCTGACCCTCGCACTCGTTTCACTACTTTTTGAAAATATATGTGCATTTTTTCTAATTGAGAGTCACACTTTTTTGTAACATTATTTTGATAAAACCACGTGTCCGAAAAAATTACCATTTCGTATAGCCGCCCCGTGTTTTCCAACTTTTTTTTACTCAACACCCCTTTTCGATTTACGAAAATCTCCACCACTCCCCCACTATAAATTTTAAGAAAACTGATTTTTGTTTATTAATTTTATTAGTCATACTAGCACTAAATATTAGGTAATTTTATTGTAATTTGGGTAAATTACCTATTTAAAATGATTTATATATATATATAGTAGGTATTTCTCTACAATAAGTTATAAAACAAAAAAAAGGCGAATGAAAGCCTTAGCGTGCCACGAAGGAAAACGTCCTCTTCAAAATCAAAATTTCCCTACAAGGGGTTGGTAGTGTTTACGTTGGAAATCACCGAAAATTCCATGATTCTTTGGTTATTCTTAAAAACATTCTATTATTCTATTGGCATTATTTTGTATCTACGTTTGAAATTTATTTTAACATTTTATTTGCATAAAAAAAAATATACAATTAGTTTCAACTATGTCCGTTCGGGTGTAACGCGTTCAATGAACAAAAATGTTTTTACATCGCCTAAATAAATTCCAATAAAATGTTAAATTATTTATTACTGTTTAATATTACATTATTTGATATTTTTAGGGTCATTTTAAAACTTTTTTGCGTTTGGTTTTTTTTTTTTTTTTTTTTTTTCTTCAAAGAGAGATTTTCAAGTTATCGAGTTCTTTACTAATCAAACACGAGTAAAATTCGGCTACGAGAGTAAGTGCTCTTCCGTGCGCACAAGTCTTTGCCCGCGAATACCTTCGCGTCGAGCAAATAACACGTTGAACGCGAAATCTCCAATACTTATGCACACGCGCTTACGTATATTCGTATAGTTGGCGAATGACAAGCCTCGTCCCGAGGGAATACCGAGAACGTGCATTTAAACGGCCGCCGCCGCCGCCGTCGAATGCCAAACGACCGATCCGCATTATAATACGCGCGTATCGCATGACGGTCGTATTACACGGATTGATCCCTCCTCCCAACCCCTTCGTCGTCCACGAATACGCCACTTTTGTGTCCCACTGGGAACCGAATTTGAAAACGCTACGACGCTACGTAATATCAAAAAAAAAAAAATAATAATAATAATCCTATGTCACAGAGACCATCGAAAACGAGATGACAAAAAATAAAAAGCTATAGAAAAATACTAAAAAAAATAACTATATTTTCCGACAGCGGAGAAAGCAGGCCCATATAGCTATAGCTATAGAGTTCCCCTCCCCTAGGTACTAATATAGTAGCTACTAACCTAACCTAACCTGTCCTCCTTTCGAATAATGGTCCGTGTTTATACGTATGGGTAGGATTTGAGAGTGCATTGAGTGATCGGAGTCGAAAGAGTTTTAATAATACATCAGATACATATAAATATATATTTTTTTTCATGCCAAATGTCTGCGTATTATATTAATGCACATTTTATAAAATTACGAACGCCGCCGTAGAGGGAACTTTTCGAGCAACGTCAGCGTTCAAATAAATATCGATCCGTTTCGCGTGCAGTACGGTTAAATGATATTTCGAATTCCCGTAACCAATTAATAAAAGTTACATTTCAAGAAGCTCTACTTATTCCTGGTTGTTATTGTTATTATTATTATTTTTTTTTAATTTCTATACGAAAGCACATTTTTTTTTGCCTTGTCCGTGTGTTACCAGTTCATTACGGAAATTAATTTAACCGCGAGTCGAAATAAGTTTTCTGCATATTCTCGACTTCAACGCGTACTCGTATATTTATTATATAAATATAAACTTCGGGGGGGGGGGACGAATCATAATAATTTAGACTTTTAATAAGTCGGCGCACGCGGCGCAAAAGAAACCTGTAAAATCAAACTTCAATTAGCATCTAAACGAGAATGTTGCGGCGCTTTGAACGAATTAATGATTTCTCCTACGATATAATATTTTAAAACTGTTTAGGTATAAAATGTTATAGTATCACAAAGCCGTATATGTGTATTATATAATTAACGGAAAACCGACAAGTTTCCTTGTAAAACTTATTAGTTTTAAAACTTTCAGCTCAATGCTCTGACGAATATAATGCTGCGCTGTGCGAGGTAAAAAAAGAGTCAGTGTTATGTGGTTTGCTGTGTCCAATCGTCGAGTGTTATAACAATAATAATAATAATAATAATAATAATACACACTCTTCAAGAGTATTTAACCCGTAGTGCGAAGAATGTTTGGCTTTCTTGTCTATACTTTACTTTCTCTTTTTTTATTTATTTATATAATTAACACCCCAAAGGGGTAAATAGTACAGATAAAATATAAGAATTAATAATACATTCTTATGCTATTTGAGTAAAATATAGAGAAGAAGAAGAAAAGAAACTTACATAATATATCTAAGTTATCTCATATAATAATAATATAGTTATAATAAATTATGAAATATTCAATACAATATTTTTTAATTCAGCAATAAGTCAAAAAAAAAAAAAATCAAAATTTTATATGCTATTATAATGATTCAAAATTCTGTACTCCGGGCTATATTAGCAATTATATATCATATTATTATTACATAACATTCGCGTCAATAAATCCCAATCCGAGTATACGGTAGAGCAGCAGCTATATAATTGTACATCCGACAACGACGTATTAATAATTGGGAACACAATATAATCGCGTGGGTAGTACAGTATACACTTTTACCCGCTCTCGCTGCCCGCGTACTCGTGTTATCAATTTTACATGACAATTTCATTCGTCCGATATTATCGCCGTCGGCCCTAGCTTTGTGCTATATGTCTTTATTTCGATTCAAACTCGGCGCAAATTCTGTTTTTCTCCCGGTCAGTGTGTGTGTTTGCATGTGAGTGTGTGTGTGTGTGTGTGTGTGTGTATGTATAACCTCAATTTTATTTTATTTTTCATCCAAAAAGATACTGCCGCCACCACACCTTTCTCACTCCGCTCCGACGGAATATCATCACGTCATTAATCTATCAATCGCACACCCAGCCCAGTTGAAAGTTCGAATTCGAAGAACGCTGAATTATTGATGCCTACTCGTGCGCTCGTGGTAATTCGAAAATTCGGTTAGTTCTTTTCGTCTTTTGCGCATAATATTTATTTTTTTACTCCTGAAATTTTAATTTCTCACTATAGCATAGGAGAAGCGAATTTGTATGAGGTGAAATCGCCAAAATTTACAAAGAAATGTAATAATGAAAACGAAAAATATTGAGATTTAATTTTATGAATTTTTTTTTTTTTTATATATAATTTGAATAAAAAATTACATTTGTTGGATGATTTAAATTAAAAAATTTAAAAAAATAGAGTAAATTTGTAGCATTGAACGTCTAATTAAGCGTACACATCACCATTTTTACCGCAAAAAAAAGCAAAAATTTGGATTTTTTTTTCGGAATGTTCAAGTTAGTATAAAAACTATGTTTTCCATAACTCATGTTTTTCAGTATCACTTTAAGGGTGTCCTATGACGATACAAACTATTTTTTTTTAATATCAACCATTTATATAAACTGCAGTATTTTATTCTGTGAATTTTGATGCATTGAAATCAAAATTCCAACGAGTAGTTTTTTAATTACCTATTTAAATTTAAGTATTGAGAACAATAATCTCTAGAATGCACAATTAGTTACTTACGTAGTACGTAGTGTATGCCAAAAGCACTATATCTTAAATACTTAAATTTGAATACTTCAAAAATTACTCGTTTAATTTTTGATTTCATCACATTAAAATTCACAGTGAAATCATCACGATAAAATTTTGCAGTTAAAATAGGGGGTTGCAATTTGAAAATAAATCCAAATCTTTGCATTTTATATTATATTTTACATTTTGGTCATACATATTATGACCAAAAAAGAGGGTACCCTTTTTTGGTCGTAAAAATGCAAAGATTTGGATTTTTTCAAATGGCAATCCCCCAATTTAACTGCGGAATTTTATGGTGCTAATTTTTCTGTAGATTTTAATGAATTAAAATAAAAATTCAAAAGAGTCGTTTTTCTTTGAATTATTCAAATATTTGATACAGTGTAAGCCGAACCGAAGTAGTAACCAATAAATTTGAGTAACGCCGCTGAGATTTATTTGTATTATTTATTTTACTACACGGAGATAATGCTTTGTGAAATATAGTCGGCACACGACTTATCGCGTGGTACGTGCTCGTCGTGGCGGATATCCGTTGGAAATTCACCACGGGCTAATATCGTTCGCACCAAATTTGTGCTATGGGCTCAGGGATTAACTGAGAAGGCTGTATATTATAAAATGTCAAGAGAAGTCAAGCCGAGAAGAATGTTGAAATACCCTCGGTGGTGGATGGGTGTGTTGAATTTTGAAAAGAAACGACAAATCATTTATTCGACACAACGATTCACCGAGCGATACTTCTGCAGAACAATATCGAGATCAATAAAATAATGTCGAATTAGGTAGTAGGTAGTAGGAGTTATGTAGTGAACTGAATAGTGTTAAGGTGTGGTGTAATAATGATTATTTTCTATGAACGATTTTAGGTAAAGGAAGTAAAATAATAATAATAATAATAATAATAAAATATTCATTTAAGTGTGTACACAATAATAATATAATAATGTGTAGTGGTAGGTTGTTATAAACATCATATCGTCAGTGCTATACATAATCTAGATAAAAATATTTATTTTTTTATCTATCTATTCAAATAAAATAGTTATCTAAGGTAAATTGTATAAATAATATTTTGACTTTTTCCTTGTGAGAAGTAAATAGTTAATATTTTAAGTTTGATGTTTCTACATTTTATTTTCAAGTAATATTGGGAAATATTTTACTGACCTACACACATTTTTACTTGTGAGAAAATTAGAACATAACTTACAGTTTATATAGATAAGTAATTCTCTCTCTTTCATACATAAAAAAAGAAAAAAAAATAATTTTATAACGAAAAAAGAATTATAGTTAGGTACTAAGTTAAAAATAAATATACAAATAAATACAATATTATTTTACTTATTTTTTGTCCTCAAATTATAAAAATAAATAATGATTATTTTAGCAAATGTCTATTATCTTGACTAGATAGGTAAAAATATTCAATGAATTATCTGTTATCTAGATAATTTTTTGGTCGTTTCGATACAATACTGCATATGTTAACTTAAAAATATAAAAAATAATTTTAAAAAATGTATTTATAAATTTACCCAATTTTACGTATGTTTTACTGAGATATTTACCAAAATTGTTTTACCTGTAAACTCCCCGTCACTAGCTCCCCCTCCCGAGGGCATTCATATAATCGTGCATATAATAACACGTGCTCACGTACGCCGCGAACGCGGACGTATGTTGGGATTTCGGTTTTACAATTTGTGTGTGTGTGTGTGTAACATGCGCGTATAAATGACATTATATTAAAAGGGATAAAAACTCGTCGGGCGCGTGTAAAGTCCGAAGAACACGTGGTAGCAAGAGGGGGAGGAAGGCAGAGGAACGGCTCGTGACGTGGGGAATGATTGGCAGGGACGGGGAGGAGTGGATGCGGCAATTCTGCGCTCGACCTTATCCACTCTCTCTCGCGTGTGATATTTTCTCGTTCTAATTGCGTCAAGAGTTTACCACTACCACCCTCGCCAACCCATCCACCACCTCCGCCAGGAATGGACCGAAATCCTGTGCATGCGATACAGTTACGCGTCGTATCACGTCGTCGTACAAAGGTCGGTAATCACGTTCACCCGGTTCATTAGACGTTTGTGTGTGCGAGGCGGCGGTGAGGTCGTGGTAGCAGAGCGTGGTAGGGAAATGGCTGATTCCGCGGCACGCGTTCGCTGCGGTGTGTTAGCGTACTACAACGACCACGCGTACGTGTGCTCCGTCAACTTTACGCGTGGAAAAAACACGTCGCGCGCGCGTCATGAATCGAACGTGCCACCCCTTCCCATTTCGTGTCACCGTTGAACGTTCCGCAGAGGAGTGGTTCCTCTCGTCATCGTCTTCGTCAACACCCGGAGAACAAGAGTCCCCAAATTGTCGGGCTAGATTCTCGGAGTCCCGTGGGACCCCGATTACGTTCCGACAAGTCTATAAGGGAATACTATAGCTACCGCGGCCGTGGCTTCGAATTGTTATTGTTATTGCTATTTATTATTAGAGACAAGATCGAGGACAAGATGTTCAAAATCTAAAAAACCAAAAATGCATTAAAAACCCAAATGTTGTAAAAAACGACCAAAAATTCACCATAAATATTACTAATATTATATCAATAGAAAATTAATAATACATGTAAACACTAAGCATACATTTAAATTAAATTAAAAAAATCTAAATTAAATTATCAAATCGTGTATAGCGTAATTACGAGTATATGTAGCAATGATTAAAAATATTTGACATTTTTTTTCATATTTAATCAATATACGTACACATTATTTTTACGCGTGCAACGTTAAACAATATTATATAGCGGCACTCAAACCCGGTTTTCAACATCGGTACGAAACGTTAAAAGCCTGCATGTCATTGAAATCGACAAAAATGAAATACCTACCTGCTTTCGAAACAGGCAAAAGGATTTTCGGCTTCAATCCCAATATAGCAGAGATACGTTACATACGATAACTGATCCTTTTTTGATGAACTGGGTATTTGTATTTATTTATTTTAAACATATTTTATTGTTCGAGATCACACATTTATACACGCAAGACAATAGTATTACAAAACGATAAAATGAAAATATATTATTGTTGTGTGATTCCATTTAAAAAAATATATGTTAAATACTTATTGAGAATAAATATAATAAATATTCAAACACATTTTAGAATATCATTCTAAAATTAAGTTATAGTTGTAATTTTAATCTAGAAAATAATGTAGGATTTCACCTGTGATACCCGTGTTATATTGAATGATTAATATTTTCAAATAAGAAATGTCGCCGGCGCGGTCATCTGATAAAATATTTTTAAATTGAGAAACTTCTCACGAAGTCAATAGAAACCATAGACGTGAGTTTGAAACACATAATTTCGTCCAATGCCATGTCTTTAGGAAATCCTCGAATTGAAGTTTCTTCAGCTTGTTTCAAATATTTTAAACCCAGAATTTTTGTTCAATACGTGCAATACGAATTATTGACTTCCTAAATACGTTGATTTAGGATATATTTTGAAAAATGTTACTAAAAATCTCCAAAAGAATTAATGAACTTAAAATTAAAAAGATCAAAAAAGAAAACCAAAAATATCGAATAAAAAGATAGCAAAATTAAATTTCTTTCTTTTTTATTCTAATAGTCATATTTAAAGCGAAGTTATAGTTATCAAAGTTCCGTTTTATACCAATAGAAAAAAAAGGAAAAATTCCCAAAAAATCCAAACTCTAGTTATAACGTTCGACTGTAAATAACACAACTGAATTTTCGGTTGAACTCATTACGTTCGATTGTCGAAACAATCTAAATGCCCACTCGGTTATCATTGGAATTGTAGTTTTAATTTGTTTCTTAAAGAAATATTGTGTCTGTTTTGTTTGCCTATCGCGACTTATTCGTTCCTATCGAAACGAATTCAATTTTTTTCCTTCTTATTTCAGCGACACCCTGCGTCCCTCTCGACAGCCTACTTGCGCTTCGCTTAAGCTCGTGTATTGTTCCGTTGTATTTTATATACTTTGCTATTACTATGTTTATTGACGCAAAAATCCTCTTAGACTAGGGTAGCCGTAAGATTTCAAATACTGACCTGGACATTTACCAATAATTTCAACAGTTTTTTTGAAAAAAAAAAATTATCTGTTATTTTATGAATTTATAGTACAGAGTTAATACCTATTTATTCAACAATATCTTTTATGTTTTAACATACTTTGCAGTAAATATTATAAATATATAAATTTTAATAAACGAAAACAAAAATATTTAAAAGTTGAAATAAAAAACCAATGATTTAATAAACAAATTTAATAATAATTGAATAATTGAATTTTTCGGGCGATATTTAAGACAATTTCAATAAAATTAAAAACCATAATTTATAAGCTTTGGCGTTTTATCAATAACTTACCGGGACTGAAGTTAAAAAAAACTGTGTCCTGTCCCCCGGTGTACCTAACCCAATGATTTAGTCCATGCAGAACGTTTTGACATATCGTTTGCCGGTGATATGAATTTGAATTCCATTAGGCGCGACGATAAGGTCGAATAATGATGATAATATCGTCATCCAAACACCAACACGATTATGAGGACATAAATTATGCATGGAAACCGGGAAGACGGCCACGGCGGCATGCTCGTAGACTGGCAGTGATTTCCCTCGTCTGTTTTTTTTTTGTTTTTGTCGTTCGGACTCGAACACGACGGCGCGGCGTTATGGTGAAAAAAAAAATGTTCCGACCGAACAGGTTTGAAATTATGCAGGAAATTGCGTCTTTGCGTTTAAGCACCCGTGGGCGTCGACGACCGGTGTGTACGTATAAGAAGAGGGTTCGTTTTAACAACAATACGTCATCGGAAACCAAGACGAGAGAGAGAGTCTGTCGTCGCCATTCCGTCATAGGCCGAATATTCTCTCGTGTTTCACACGAATAAGACGGTGGCGTTGCGTTACACCGACTTGATAGTTGAAAGGGGCCAGTGACGATTTGGTCCGACGTTTTCGAAAATAAAATCCAAATTATTTTTGGCGGTAACCCACTTGGAAAAAGTTTTGAAGTTAAAATATTTCACTCTCTACAGTAAATATTTCTGATTGTTGTCAACCGGTAAAATAATAGTGTTTATTAAAACGAGACAATTAAATTATATTATTTAATTATAAGAGAATAAATAAAATACGAATTATATTATTCGCCTAATGAAAAACATTATATACATTTCTAACATACGTATTAGTTAAATCTCAGTTGAAACCATTTTATGATATCAACTTTTGAAGACTAACAGACTTCTGACACAAAATAATTAATTAACGATTACAATGAATTATGACTATTATATCTGTGGCTCCGCAAAGTACTATATGGTATGTGATGATAAATCGTGAGTTACAAGGTTGATTGTATGTAATCAATTATAATACTAATCGGTGTAAATGCATTTGTAAAACGTAGCGTTTTCAGAAACAAATTGTTTAAAATATAATCAAATGGTTTTAAATCGATGCACCTTTGTTAAGCTTGATAATCATAAATACAATTTTCATTAATTAAATTAATTACAAACTTTTATTCTTTTCACTGACGACTAGTATACTTAAATTTATATCAAATATATAAGTTTTTTTTTTTTTCAATTTCCCCAAAGTCTTACTTTTCTCCAATAATATTTTTCATTCGGATCAATCACAGTTATAAGTCTTATTGAATGTTGAAATATATTTTAAACAATATTTAAAAAAATAAATAAATAAAATATTCCCGATAAATTCGCCGGAAATGTCCTATAATTAAATTCCCGGGCATTTGCACATCACTAGAGTAATAACTGAAATCGTTTAGCCATAAAGAGACGGCGTCAAAGATATGCAAACTCACGGCACGCTGGTTGACGAGTCGAGTTTTCGGTATCACGTAACGATAAAGTAAATTGAAACGTAGAGAACTGAAGATTTTTGTTCTCTACGTGCCAACTCACATACCCCAACGAATCAACATTTTCTTAATTTATGAGATAGGCGCGCGAGTATTTACATAAGAACGTAATCATTGTTATACACGAGTGTACAATGTACATATTATTATCATTATAATTCATAAACAACGACAACTCGCTCGTTTGATAAATGGACTACTACGCTTTCATCCGCCGGGCATCATGACCTACAATCGTAAGATTACTTAAACACATTTATTTTCCGACAATTATTACGATATGATGGAACACGATCGCATATATTAATATTAATAACAAAAAAGAAAAAAAAAACTTTCTGTTTTCATTAAAACCCAATGAAATACATGCATTACATTAACGCGTAACTATATATAGAGAATATATACGTATTATTATACGGTGAACGTTTTTTCTCGGAACGCAAAATTGTTACAAGGTTATGTTCGACGACGAATGTGACGGATATTCAACGACTGACGTGTGTGTTTTCCTAACGTTTAGGGTATATTCGATGAATATTTTAAATTGTGATTCCGAAAAAAAAATGGATATCATATTGTATTCCCACGGGTAAACTAAAAATACGTTATGTCTATCGAATAGTATAGTTTATACGCGTATTTCGGTTGCATTTACAATAACATGAACAATGAATTTCCGTGATACACGGTTTGAATACATATTTATTTGCTTTAGTAATTTTAAAACGGAAATAAAAAAAAAGCGTAACAAAGTTTTTATTGTATCACAATTATAAATATGTACTTACGCATATCATATTTCTATATGTGGTAAAAAAGGTAATAAGTCTCGGTGAATATAAATTAAATCATTTTACTGAATATATTAAACTCGTCTTTTCTTATTCTTATTTTTAATAAGGGTGATAAGTAGGGCTCGATAGTGTTTAATTATAACTTTGTGAACATACCGTTGTAACTGTCAAAAAATGATTAAAATAAATACTTAACGGAAAACTTACCAAAAAACAAAAAACGCTAATTTTAAAATATCATTTAACAAAACAACAGAACAATAAACGTACACCAGTAGGTAAATCGAAAAACTAAAAACGATTAACAAAACAATTAAATAAACATAAAACGTTACATATCAAATAAAGGAAAAAGTCGTGAAACAAAAACGATAATAAAATGCCAATATTAATTAATTGCAATTCTTTTTTTACGTATATTGTCATCTATAGAAGTGTTTCTCAACCTTTCAAGGTCATGCCCCCATTTATAAAATTATAAATGCTCATGCTTCCCTTCACACATAAAGATTGAATTATATTGTTATCAATTAACCAAAAAATATTATTTAACTGTTTTCATCCGATTTTTATGAAAGTTGGCCTAAAAACGTTCCCCTTCATCTTATTCGTACCGTACACTGTAGTTTTAATTAAAAATATATCAAAAGCCATAATTAAGTACTTCAGTATTGTACGCACTCCCAATATAGCATCAAAGTTTATCATTTCAATTATTTATAATTGCTTTTAAATTAAAAATGCCATGCTCCATTTATAGCGCTACTATATTCGATATATTATATTTTGAAGACTGACTGTTAGCTACAGAATTTGAAACGGTTCCACACAAAATGTACACGAATAACCGTAATAAAAATCGACGTAAAACTTGTTGATAATTAAACGAAAATTTTGCTATTACAATTATAATTATTATTATTATTAGCAGTCATTAATTATTTAATTCTAAAAATATTTGGAAACTTTTATTTCGATACTTCTACCCAATGACAATTAACACAACGGTACCTACATAATGTAGACAATTTAAATTATGATTTTTCAATACCATCTCTCTAGTTCAGATTTGATTTTCGAATATATTTACATTCGGTTTATATGTTTTCAAAATAACTACGTATTTATATTTATATTTATTATGAATATACGGGCTTAGCCCTTTAGTACAATATTCGAATAAAAAACAGGTATAACATAAACATCACAGGAATTAACTAAGAACAAAATAACTAGAACAAAATTTAAAAATATATAAAAAAATAAAATAAAATAAAATAAAGAAATAAAGAAACATGAGGTGTTATAATACAAGCAAAATTTTACAACTAAAGTTTAAGAACACTAGATAATTATAAAATAGTTAAATTAGAAAAGGAAAGAGGGATCCGTATTGACATTGGACATCATAGGTTTTATAGGTTCATTTAATAAATAATTTATAGTACACAATGGGACATGAAAAGTCGTCGCGGAACGAGAGCTACGTTGTGGGACATTAAAATGTATACAGGATAATAAGGTTGGACAGTATATTCTACCAGTTAACAGTCCTCTTAAGAAATTGGCACCCATAATTTGTCTACGCTCTGCTAATGAGGCTAAACCAAGTTGATTGACTACGGGAGAATAGTCGTGAGGTGTACAATTGATACCCAAAAACTAGCTGACAAATTTAAAAAACCTACGCTGTACCCTTTCAACCTTGGAAGCATTATTGGCAGTATCGGGATCCCATATAATGGCTCCATATTCCAGTATAGGTCGGACTAAAGAACAGTACAAAGCTTTAATAGAAGAAGTAAGCATAAAATCCCTTGATAATCTCATAATAATACCTAAAACTCTTAGGGCTTTACAACAAACCATCTCAATATGGGGACTAGGATCAAGTTTACTGGAAAACTTGAAGCCAAGATCCATCACATCGTGATATTTTAGAGCCACGAAGGTGATAGGAGAACAAAATAGGGGAGCGGATCCTATTGAATGTCATAGCTTTACATTTATCCAAATTAATACTTAAACCTAATTTATCGAAAAAAACAACAAAACTGTCTAAATCACATTGAAGTTTAATACAGTCATCTATAGAGTCAATTTTCATGAAAAGTATAATATCATCGGAAAAGCAAAGAAAACTACAGTGATGTAGCGCTTTACTTAGGCTGTTGATAAAGATACCAAATAATAATGGAGACAAGTGTCCACCTTGAGGAACACCAGAGGTGTTATGGAACACATTTGATTTAAAATTAAATAATTTTACCCGTTGATACCTATTTTCCAAGTAGGATTTGAACCAGGTCAAAAGTGGCTCGCCAATACCATATTCCTTTAGAATTTTAATTAAGACATCATGATTCACAGTATCGAATGCTTTATGAAAGTCTGTATAAATAATGTCAACTTGAAATTGATATTGGAAAGCGTTGAAAACATAATTATTAAAAATTAAACTGTTTGTGGTAGTTGACCGAACAGGCCGAAATCCATGTTGTTCTTCTATGATAATACTATTGATAGACCTCTTAATATCTTTTAAAACTAGTGACTCAAATATTTTTGCAATATGAGATTGGATCGAAATAGGCCTATAGTTTGAGACAGAAGACGTATACTGATGAAATGTACTATGGCTAATGTGACATGGAATATAGAAATATTGTCGTTACGCCGAGTGTATAATATAAAGTTTAGATAATTTATTAGTGGAAGCAGATTAATTGAAACAATAACAATTGCAATAATAATATAATAACACGACAAATGCCCAGAATTCAAGATAAATTAGACGTTTTATTTGCTATTGAAAAATAATGCCACAGAACCAGAAAATACTCCTAGGCGTAAACCTCGTCCGATATTAAGCTACAATTGGATCGGAGAAAATAATCACGGTCGCTTTCTTGTATATATACGCTCTGTAAAATGTCGGTTCGTTCTATTGTTTTACCGACCAGAGCCCGGACAGAGCACAAATGAAGAAAGTACTGAATATATGTATATGAGAACGAGAATTGTAAAGGAAAATAAAGTAGAACAAAAAAAAAAAAAAACTTCCGGTTGGTGTTAATCCCTGTGTTTTTGTTTTCGTTATCGAAATTCGACGTCTGACGTTGAAACGTTTAGCGGCGACGGTCTAGCGATCGCGAAAACGGGAAAACGGTAACCAACGAACAAGAAGCGAAGAATACGCTCTGTACTGAGGATAAAGTGCACTCCGGTTCATATAATTATACGATAATTTTGAGCGGAACTATTACCGCCCCAAATTCGTATCACCGGAGGACAACGCATCGTCCATCAAATAATTGGATAAAAACAGTTGAGTTAGGTCTTAAGGAAAATCAACAGGATTAATTGATAACGAAAAAAAATCGGAGTTTCTTTCGTTTGAGTTTTTTCTAAAATAACAACGAATATGTCCCTTTGTCTAAGCGTCATATTATTATAACATAGTAATATAAGCGCGTGACGATTCTGACGACCAGTTATCGAGTGACTCACACATTTCACTATTTCTCACTATTTTTAAAACTATAAACATTTTTTTCACTATTTGGTAAATTTTCTCACTATTTTCTAGTTAAATCTAAAATATAAGATCTTACTTTAATTTAAAATTATAGTGAAAAAATATTTTTATTCGCTTTAATGGCCCAACTTATTTTAAATTTTAATCATAATAATGTATATTATATTCTTTAAATATCGGTTGTAATAATTTCGAATTTCTCACCTATGAATTGTTTGATCGGTCATAGAAAAATAACACTGTAACGTTTCAACGGTTTTAAACTATTTTATAACATTCCATTACACGTAGATACCCAATGGGTAGGTATTTTTTTGGTTTTTAAGTTATTCAGCATATTGTTGATTATCATTTCTTTGTAGTGTTCTTATATTTTATATAACGATTAAATTATGTATATATTTTAAACACTCAAGTTATAATTTAGGTAAGTTTTCACTTTTTTCAGTTCTGTGTTTGCTTATTATAGATTATGAATAAATAAATAATGTATTCACGATATCAATTTAATTCTCACAACATTTTAAGTTTTTTATAACCTACAAGTTTTCGTCAAAAGTATTTTGTGTTCTATCCATGTGTTTAAGATGTATTTTTCTTTAACTCGATATTTAAAAAATACATAATTATAATAATAATAATATTTTCATTATTCTTAAATGAATATAATTAGCAGAAATCTTCTTATAGGATTAAAACTTCTTTACATGAAAGATTTTTAAGTCAATCGAAAATATAATCGAAACAAATATGGGTAAAAGTAATATATGTGAACGGGATTAGATAAAAACTTCTATGCAGAGAGAATTTTTTTACTTTAGTTTAAAAAAACAAACATACTTAACGAATATGTATATATTTATACATAGGTATATATATATATAATATATATACGATATAATATATTACCATAATATAACTGGAGCGTTTTGTTTTCTCACGCGTTGAACACGAAGCGCGGGGCCCGTTTGTCATAAATATCATAAGCGATGCGTTGACATGTGTTGTAGACAATATTAAACATACCTATCCCGTACCTATACGTATGACAGCTGTGGAACACTACGCGCGCATACATAATATAATATACTAGTGAGTATATGTGTGTGTGTGTGTGTGTGTGTGTGTGTGTGTGTGTGTGTGTGTGTGTGTGTGTGTGTGTGTGTGTGTAGTGACACGTAGTCGTTTTGTAAATATGTGAGCGACGATGGTGGGGAATGGATTTTTGTTATTTTATTTTATTCTAAACGCGTGCGAGTGAAGGTAAAAAAAAAATAATAATAATAAAAATAAAAATCCCACGAAAAGGTGAACTTGCGCGAGTGATAAAAATCAGCACAAAGAAGAAAACCCACTTAAGGACCGCGAACCGCAAAAGCACAACGCGAACACTTCTCGTTCGAACCGGAAAGAACGTAAGACTCTGGATTACACGGCGGACGACCGTATAATAATAATTATCATCGATAATCTCTATTTTTTTTTTTCTGTGTACCGGATAAAACTTTTCGACCCAATGACGGTCGGGGTGGTCGCGGGGAGCGGATAATGCGTCGATGTCGACGCTCTGATAGTCGTGACCGGCTGTACAGCCACTTTCAATGCTGTATCGACAGTTTAATCGCATCGTATATGCGACATAACCTCTATAAACACCGCTCACGACCTCCTCCCTTCATCCCCCGCTGATCGAATGCGTATTGCCCATAAGCGACACAATACAGTCCGGTGAATATTATTATGATAAGGAAGCGAGCGACGTGACGAGGAGGTAGGAAGCTGAGAGAGGCGTGTGGTGGTCGAGAAACGACGACGAAGAAGACGATGACGAGAAAAAAATAATAATTCACGGTTCAAGGATTGCGCATATTATTATTATTATTAATTCCGACTCGGCGGGACCAGACGACGGCTAGATAGTATAGGTATGGTAATATATAAATATCCCGTCGCCGGTGTACACAGTGTACAATATTATACAATATTATATTATAAATAAATATATATATTTATGGAAGAACGAGAGGAGAGAGATTTACTCGCCGCCGTAAAACACTGACGAGATTCGCATACGAAATCACGCGCTTTGCCGGCACGTTATCGCCACTACCACACCCGCCCCCATCAACCGATCGGTTCTTCCACTAGGGGATATTTCATATATATTATATATATATATATATTATTATGTATGTATTTTATGTGCAGCAGAAAAAAAGTGTGTGTGTGTGTGTATGTGTGTGTGTGTGTGTGTGTGTGTATGGTTATTTTTATTTTATTTTTTATATACCTACAGTTTCTTCCGCAC
The DNA here is from genome assembly GCA_025469315.1 of Stegophylla sp. TES_Ste_2020. Lineage (NCBI taxonomy): Eukaryota > Metazoa > Arthropoda > Insecta > Hemiptera > Aphididae > Stegophylla > Stegophylla sp. TES_Ste_2020. The sequence continues at coordinate 3,097 of JAIPRM010004953.1, read as the reverse complement.
ACCGTTCGCTCTCGGTGTCCCCGCGACCTGTGTTTTGCATCGATATAATACTTTTATTTAAATTTTTTTTGAAAAAAAAATCACCGTTTCTCGGCGGTCTAGACGCATATTCGATATGCGCGATATAGACGCGGAGGCGGTAATTAAAAGGCCATCGGGCGCGTCGCAACACCTTTTTGTCTTCTCAGTGTAATAATAGTAATATGTTAATAGTTCATAAACCGAATGTGTGACATAAGCGGTCGGGCCCTCATTACTTACGGATTTGCCCTGGTCTTGCATTCTCCTCTACCCCCCTATCGCTATATGCTCGTCGTCGAACAAAAAAATTTGGAAAAAGAAAGAATAATATATACGTATTCACTAATTATCTTTGCAATTTTTTTTCTTTTTTTTTTTTTGTTTACGAAACCCCTTCGAGGAATGCGCGTTAATCGATTTTCATTCGCATTCCGTACTTATCGGAAAACTATTACACCCGAAGTTCTCGGAGAAAAATAATAAAGGATATCAATAAAAAAAAAATATTATAATATTTGTCGAACTCCTGAGTTTTATACATCTAATTTATTTTCCATTAAAATAAGCGATAAAAATTTTATACTCGTACATCATAGTACTATATATATGAATATCAAAATAATATAGACGAATATGAGAAGAGAAGTAGCAGCTATGATCGAAAGAAAAAAACAAATAAGTGACAGCAGAAATCCCGTTTATGGGAAATTACCTCGTTTAAAATTTGAATTTCATCCACATTATTTATGTGTACATTGCTTTACTTCTGTATTGTATTTAAATCTTTATGAGTTTTGAAACTTTTTATGGCTGTTTTCCATGACATGTCTCAATTTATTATTTTTCCGTTATAACTAATTGATAAATATTCTACAATTAATCCGGAAAATTTCTGAAATTTAATCCTCAAGAGTAAAAACCACAGTGTAGCATAACCTAATTAGATTCGTATACTATCTGTATATTATAATATCTGAATATAAGAAAACCCTAATATTGGGGTTTTTAATTAAAATTCAATACAATTTAGTTTTATATTTTCGATTCATGAAAATTAATTTGACTTCGGTTAATGATTTTTCCAGTCGAGTGGACCTGAACGTCACTCAGAAAGGAATACCTATTTTAGGACAATACAGTTTATTACCGATAGTAATCAAAAAGCTTTAGATAAACAACCACATCAAATGGAATTCGTATAGTAATAATTCATTACTGTAAAAATCGAATTCGAATTTATGATGTCTCACAACAAGTGGAGTTTATAAAGTAGGCATTATTTTCATTTTTTTCTCCAACTTCTAGAATACGTGATTCGATATACAATGTTTCATACTCAGCTCTCAAAGTATCTCCGTTAGAGTTCGAATCTCGTTTGCCGATGGCCCCTCCTTTACCGTTCAGAACGCGATCGGATATTAATGTTTGTTGATAAATTCCTGTACCAGACGGCAATAAATTTCCGTTCAATAAGCAGCTGCCGATGAGCAACTGATAACCATATACGATTATAATAATAATACCGAGTCGACCGACGGCATTATTATTATACGACCACGTTGTCAATTCCATTCCCCCGTTTGATATTATAATAATATATACACATTTCTAGTGGTGTTTTAATCGTATTCAAATACGTGCCAAGTATTTTAATGGTGGATGGGGAAAAAAACCAAGAATAATAACCGTTCAACGTATTTCCAAACCGAAATTTGTATCGCCGCACTGCATTTTTGAAATGCGCATAAAATAGATAAAACTACTTTATGTTTCCACGAGATTTTTCAAAGCCTCGTTTACACACTAATCAAATTTGATATTGTTATTCAAACATTAATTTAACGACGTTCGTCTCGATGTATACAGGGTGATTCATTAAACAGGTTCATCCCCCTTTTGGCCATAAAAATATAAAAATTTGGATTTTTTTTTTATGTCACCTTAAGGATGTTCTATGGTGATACGATTTTTTTCGTACCTGTAATTAAGGAATTTTATTCTAATAATTTTTCTGTGAATTTTAGATTCTGAACGAAGTGATGAAGTTAATGTTTTTACAATGATGTTTATTTTTTATTTTTTTTTCTGTGTATAACTTTTCGTATAGAAATACTTGTCCAAAAGTTTTGATCAATAACTTTTTGAAACCCGATTCGCCTTTAGATTGTACTTTAGAGAGGTCATTTTTTGAATTTCTCAATTCCTCAATGTTTTTTTTGGAAAAAACTACCCAAAATTTGACAAAAACTACTCGAAAACCATCATTTTTTGATCAAAATTTTATGAAAATTTAAACATAGATAAAAAAATCCTATAAAAAAGATTTTGGAGCAAGAAACTTTTGAAAATGTGAAAAAAATTTTGGACATTTTTCTAACATTTTATTTTATATTATTAACTTCCCTCGTACAGAATCGTTTTATTGAAGAAATGATTTATCGTTTCTTTAAAATTTAATACGCCCGTCAAGAGAATACCACCCGTCGTGCGAGTACACCCATCGTGCGAAGTATGTCCGGCTTTTTAAGTATTGAAATCAGAATTGTAACGAGAAGTTTTTGAGTTATTCAAAATGAGGTTTCGAGGATAACTTTAAAACATATTTAGTTACTTACTTAGTACGTAATTATTATGAATCCACGCGATTAACCATTAATCAGAAATATTTAGTGAAAATTTAGATTAATAATTGTTAGTCAGCCATAACTTTAATGTGACTAAGAAGCTGTATTATACTTAATCTTTAAAATTGAAATATTTAATAACCACGTTTCCAAGTTTTGATTTAATTACATCAAAATTCATAAAAAAATTATCTGAATACAATTTCGCAGTTAAAATAGGGGATTACGATTTGCAAAAAAAAAAAAAGTTTGTTTCGTCACAGGGCATCTTTAAGGTGACTTGAAAAAAATGTTATGAAAAATATAGCTTTTATAATAACTCAAACATTAAAAAAAAGCCGGACATACTTCGCACGACGGGTGGTATTCTCTTGACGGGCGTATTAAATTTTAAAGAAACGATAAATCATTTCTTCAGTAAAACGATTCTGAACGAAGGAAGTTAATAATAT
>JAIPRM010004952.1:0-21629 GCA_025469315.1 Stegophylla sp. TES_Ste_2020 | reverse complement strand
AGTTCCATTGCCAAATAATCGTAACTGTACAACAAGTTATTACTACTACCAACGTGACAGCGTGGTTGTGACTAAATGTCTAAGTGTCCTAAGAGTTTACCCAGCCAGTTTATAAAAATTGCGATAATTGCGACTGTAACGACACTGGAAAAAATAGGATTAGAAATAGAATCGCTGTGACCCATTATTATGAGGTAGTCGCAATAACACACATGTGGCGCGCGCGGTAGGCGCGATAACGCATATGTGGCGCGCGGTAGGCGCGATAACACACAAGTACCCAATTCTTTTTTATATCATTAACTTCCTTCGTTCAAAATCGTTTTATTGAAGAAATTATTTATCGTTTCTTTAAAATTCAATACACGTGTCAATAGTATCCCACCCGACGTACAAAGAACACCCCGACGAGCGAAGTACACACTTTTTTCATAATGTGTCTTATAAATTGTGTATCTACTATATTAAACAAATAAAAAAGCAAAAAAAATGCAGAAGAAAAACAAGTAGCACTCCAATGTCAAAATGTAATTTTGGATCGATTTCACTTTTGTTATTCGTTTAGAAATTCACAATCGATTTTAAAGATATATTAGTTCCGTTCTGGTTTGTTTAAATGGATATAGTAGTTCTGTTCCGTATTTTCGAAATGGATCCTAAATTGTTATAATTATTTAAATTTTAGTTTATTAAATTGAGCAAAATACAATGATATTTAGCTTTTTCTCTATTCATTAATACTTGAATAAATTATGGAAATTGTAAATATCCATCTCTACGTGATGTTTTAGGGAGCCCTATAGTTTTGTGACCCGGGGAAAAAATCCCCTCACGGGTTAATTTTCGGGGACGCTAATTTTTTTAAAGACATATTCATTCCTCTTCTATTTGTTTTCCAATTCAAACGCTGAGATTTATGATACTATATCTGTAAATCCTGTAATGGATATACATATACCTAAAATAGTAAACTATATAATTATTTTAGAATGACATTAATTTCGTAAAATGTTAAACAGCTTTTTTTTCGGTTGCTTACAAGAAGTGTTCAATAGATTTTATTATTTACCTTATAAAAAGCTGATGTATACAAATCTGAGAAATGGGAATCACCATTCGTAAACCCTATGTTCTTATTATTCTATCTTTAAACATAATTACTTACTGAATAACCTATTTACTAACAGGCTAGAATTTGTATGAAACTAGTCATTTTTGTGTAAAATAACATTTATTTTTTTCAATAAAAACCTCAAAAGTTTTTAAATTTAAATTAAGCACAATATTTTCTTTTACTAAAAGATTCCTCGCATGTTTTACAATACCTGGAATATTTGTATGAAAGTTGGCCCACTGAATAACTTTTTACATGCGTTTAAATTTTAGAATTACAATTCAAATGAAGTGAAAAAAACACCGTGGACAACTTTGATGTCAACTAATATTAATAATATTGTCTTGTCAACTGTTGTAGAAAAACATGCGCGTTTAGATCGAAAGAATATTGTTGTCACTTGTCAGACTGACAATGTCAGTAATTTGATTTTTTCGAAAATGTCGAATAACGATATTCTCAATGCTGTGACTGCGTATACATACTTTAAATGCGAGAATACAAAAAGGGTTTTAGGTACGTCCTAGCCTTTGCTCTACAACCACGTGAAACTCATAGTAGGACTGACATGATCAATGATCCAAAAAAATGCGACCTATATCAGTTATCGAGTCAATTAGTATATTTTAATACCTATTTAAATTATTATTGAAATATTTAAATAAAATAAGAAAATGATATCACTATCCTAGTCGAACTGAATTAAAATATGTTCATTGATAAAATTGCCCAGTCACCAATGAAAACATTGTCACACACATTGTTACCGACAATGTTACTGGTGTCTTTGATGTTTACCGCAATATTTAGACGGGAAGCAAAATTTTGTCAGCGACAATGTCAGCAACAAATGTATGTCACAATGTTTCTTAGTGTGGACAGGACTTTGCTGGCAACAAACTACAGAAAAATATATTATAAACACATATTTTTGTTACCAACATTGTCGGCAATACGTGTTGTCCACAATGTTGCTCTGGTCTTAATATTACAGTAAAGTATGTTCCGATTTTTAAATTTTAAAACAATATTTAATATATTAAATAATTGTATTCATAAAAGAGTTACAAATGTTAAGATATAATATTCAGTGGATATTTTTCTGATTTTTGTAGTGCAGATTTTTAAATTGGTCTGTGCGTTGATCAGTGAATAGGGGTATAGACATATAGTCTCCTATATGTATATAGATTGGAAAATACTGTTGATAATAAATACACTATCGAAATAGTTATCGTTGAAAAGCAATGAGGATTAGTGACAGACTAAACGCGTCGGTCAAACCACCGATATATTGCTTTTAATTTTAATTTTTATGAAGGGGTCCGCGATCAATTTTATCAACAAACGTAAAAAAAAATTTTATATTCAGCCTCAATTTCTTATCAGTTCAGGACCGCAAAATATAGTGGTCTCAATTGGATATGTCCCATCCATGAACATATAATAGTAAGGACTGGCCACTTGATAAGAAATGTGAATTCTTAAGACCAAGGCCTAAGGCTAGGTCACACTATGCGTTTTGTCGGGAACCGATAAAACGCATCCCGACGAAACCGTACATCGTGGTTGTGGGATCTGTATAGTGTTATGATAACACAATCTAACATATATAATGTATATCATTTGCCGCCATAAACATAAAATTAAATCTTTTATGCCAACGTTTGCCGCATATTTCAAATGAAATCATGTACAATATTGTATACTGAAAATGAAAAATAAATAAATCTGATTAAAATATAATCTAAAAATAAACTTTATAACAACATTAAATATTCATAAAAACAATAAACCAAACCAATGACCACATGTATTTTATAAGTATGATGAAATTATCTCAGTTTTGACTATTGTTAGTGTAAAAAAAGCAAACTGTTTCTTAGATTTTCGAATTAAATATTTATTAAGTTTTAATTTAAAATGCCCCAAATTTGTTGTGTGCTTGGATGTTCTAGTCGATCTGGTCGTGATAAAGTATCTTTCTTCGAGTATGTAACAACTAGCAGTAATTTTAGGCATCATCGTCAATACATACAATTTTATAACATGACAGTTCTATTACTTATTAATTTTTTGGTATAGATTCCCGAGAAATAATCTACTTAAAGAAAAATGGATATCTGCTACAAAAAAACCAAAATTATTCCAACATATCATAGGATATTATGTAATATTCATTTCAGTGATAATGATTATAATGAAAGGACTGATATTAAAAGACTTAAAGAAACCGCAGTTCCTACTTTATTTATTCGCAAAGAAACATTAAATATCAACGCAGTTCAAAGTGAACATGTTAATTGTCAATTTAGTGTACCCTCCATCAGTGGCGCACACAGGATTTTTTTTCGGGGAGGGTTATTAAAACATTTGAATCAACTACTTTATGAACTACATGAATTACAGATCTGGTGGATTGCTAAACTTGCACTGTAACAGCTAGTTAACCCCTAAAATAAAACGGTATATTAAAAGTAAAATAAAACAAATTTATTTATCACCTACTAAAAATTACAAATTTTTTAGAGCCCAAGGTAAATCAAAATTTTTTAAACGATATCACGCATCGAAATTAGAGGAAACAAAATTATTGTTTTTTATGCTTTGAAAATGGTTTCTCTCATAATAATTACAGAAAAACTAAAGTAAAATGATGAGATTATATAGCGTCATAACGCTTCGTAGATCAAAAATATTCCTGAATTTGACATAAAAACCTAACTTGGGATTAAAGAAACAAAAATGAAAAATTGGAGAGTTGGATGATAAAAAGGATTTGGAAAACAAGATAACCACAGTGTCCAGGTAATTAAAACACTGATTTATTAACATAATAATGTGTAAAGGCCCATTAAATTATGAAAATGTTCTAAAACCATGACTGGCATACACACAAATACGTTATTAATACACGTAATAAACGCAATACTATAAATAAAAAAAATTCGGGAGGGGTTATAACCCCTTAATCCCCCCTCTGGGTGCGCCACTGCCCTCCATTGAATGTGATACTAATCGTAATAATTGAATTTCAACACTAAAATAATTCATAATGAAGAACAGAATTCTAATACAGAAGTTTCTTGTTCAAAATTTTTAGACATATTTTCAATATGAAAAAGTATTCACATAAAAATAAACATCATTGTTTTTACAATTCTAAACGATATTAACTACCTTCTTCGACCCACAAAAAATCTAAAATGCGTAAAAAACATTATAATTTTTTTTAAAAGTCCTGTCAGTGCCATGTTTTATGTTTATCAGTTTCATTTTAGATTTTTGAATGAAGTAAACAAACTAATGGTTATAGTGGTTATACAGAAATGTTTATACTTTTATGGAAACACTTTTTTGTTTAGAAATACTAGTCCAAAAGTTTTATACATTAACATTTTACATTAGAAATCACACCCAGATGGTATTTTAAAGAGGTAATTTTTCAAAGTTTTAATTAATGCCTTTTTCTAAAAACGTGGAAAAACTCGAAACATTTATTAAAAACGACAAAATATGCTGTAAATGAGATTTTCATAAGATCGAGTTTTATTAATTTCGTTGGAATTCATAAACTAATAAGTAATAAGAATAGAAACTTAAAATGTTCACACATTATCAAATATTTAGGGTTGACAGCTAACGACACGTGTACCATGGTAAAATATCAAAAAATGTAATAAGTATACAGTGTAGTCATGATAAGACGTACAACAATATATTTCAGCTGTTTGACCTTGGATTGAAATGGGGTTTTCGGGAGGTGAAAGGGAATACTAAAATACACGTTTTGAGAAAATGTTGACATTTTAACTCATTTGGTGCGCGCATGCGCACTTTTTTACACTTTTCCATTACACACTTTTTTTTTAAATGGCAACCCTCATTTTTTCAGATAGATTATGTTTTTCAAAACAATTTTTATGTAACAAGTTCTTTTCTAATTTCAATATTTTTATATATTTTCTAATTTTATATTTCAATATTCATTTTGATATTGTTAGAAAATTTTTTTTTCACCGTTTTTAGTACTTGGTGAAAGTTTCAAGTCTCTAGCTGCATTATTTTAGAAGTTATGGTAAAAATAAATTTTCAATTTTACGAAAATGCCGGTAACTGCAAATTTTGCCGTTTTTCGTTAATTTTTCGACATATTTTCACCGCGCTTGGAAAAAGTATTGGGAAATTGGAAAATTGACCTCTCTAAAGTACCATCTGGGTATGATTCCGGTAATTAGAGATATTGATCGAAACTTTTGGTCCAGTATTTCTATACGAAAAAGTGTTTCCAGAAAGAGAAAAAAAATAATAAACATCATTGTAAAATCATAAGCTTCTTCACTTCGTTCAGAATCTAAAATAAAAAAATAAAAATAAACATCATTACAAAATCATAAGCTTCTTCACTACGTTCAGAATCTAAAATGGTTTGACGTCAAAGTGGTGGAAAAAAAATTACGAACATTTTTTTATCACATTTTTAAAATTTTTTTTTGGCAAAATGTGTCTTGTATTATTGTCTATCAATATTTAAATTTTGAGAAGTTTTTTCTAAATTTTGAAAAACTATTGAGAATTTTAAAAAATGATTTCTTGAAAGTAAAAGTACCATCTAAATGCGAATTGTGATTCAAAAAGTTGCTGGTCAAAACTTTTGGACAAGTTCTCTATACGTAAAAATAAACACATAAAAAAAAATGTGAAAATATACCATTGCAAAAATACTAGCTTTTTCGCATTACTCAGATTCTAAAAGGACGTATATAATAGAAATTAGGTGAGTATTCTTCGCTCTTTGTTTGGGATTTGGTGAAAATGATAAATCATTTCTTTAATAATAGGATCCAAAATTGAACTTCAGTTTAAACAAGACAATTTGACATAATTCTAGTTTAGCTCTCAAGCAATTTTTAAATTTAAAAAAATCGTAGCGATGAGAGCTGCAATACGCGCAGTCTATCTACTCAAAATACATATTTCTGACGTATTCACAATCTTGAAAATTATTCGAGATTTCAACTATCTTTAAAGGTCTTTTGTTTTCAAAACGACGAGTTACATCTAAAATTATATTAAATTTTTATTCAAAAAAAATATATATATATATTTATACCTATTAATAATAATCATATTCCCGGTAAAATAGAAATGATCCAAATAATGCCAAAATATTTCAACTTAAAATTTTCCTCAAACTAAAACTATACATTGTTTGCGATTTATTTTTGTACCAATGTTTTCAACATCAAAAGCTTCATAAAAATCAGGAAAAAATCTATAATCCATAGGTTGCTAAACTAAATTTATTTCAAAACATTGCAAAATAAACAACAGTTTACGACTTCAAAGTTCTGTAACTTAAAAAATATTTTCTTCACACATTTTTTAAAATCTAATGAAATAAGGGTGATAAGACACGTACTATAAAAAAAAAAAAAATTATATATTCGCTCGGGAGTTAAACCAAAATTGTTCGGACAATTTTACTTAAAACATGGTTAAAGTAACTAATATGTATTCAATGTACTTAATTCATTGGTTAACTCATAGTTGAAGGGATTGGAAAAAAGTTCAAGTTATCTAAATCCATTTTCAAAATATATATTTTTGTAAATTAGTATAATTCCTATGTATTTATTACCTATAATATGTGAAAAAAATATTTATATTTATTATATTATCTTATCAAAAAGTATGTATATTGAATGTCAGAGGCGAATTAAAGGGAAAGCAGAGTGGGCATCTCCCCCCCCCCGGGCACAAGATTAAAAAGCGCAAATTTTTGAAAAAATATACTATTTAGAGAAAAAAAAACTTCTATCATGGCTCGATAATTAAGAAAATAAAATATATTATAATGGTGAATATTGTAACATTATTATATACACTGAATAGTATAAAACTATTTGTTAATAGGTATGTAAATGTGAATCACTCAGTAAACACAATCACCACATTCTAATAAAAATATATTATTAACTATAATAAAAACAAATACAGTGGGTAATTAAGTGTTTACATAATTTACCCAGTATTTTACAATTTTTACATAATCATTTAAATTAATCAATACAATTTAACTTTAATTTTAGTTATGTTCACAAAATTATTATTTTTATTAATTTATTTTAATTTTTATTGCAACATTAATATTGTTTATAAGTTTAAATCAGGGACTGGAACCAAAACCGAAAGAACCGGTTCAGGATAGAAACATTAAAAACACACTATGTATTTTTGGATATTGTATGGTTTTGTTTATGTATGGTAAATTGGTGACAAATAAATTTTTTTAACCAAAACTGAAATAGAGAACCGAAACCGAAATTTTTTTAAAACTCAAACACTGGAACTGAAATTTTTAAATATTCAAGTTTAAATTTTTCAAGTACCTTATTTCATTATTTTTCTTGAATACTAACTAAATGAGGTAACTACAGTCTTTAGGTAGGTAGGTTAGGAGATGAGTGTGGAGTAAACAAATTTTTTAGAAGGAGAAGAGATTCTATACTAGTCCATAAACCTTCTGTTAGGAAAGTAGTGAATAAAATGAATAAATAAAAAATTATGGTAAAACAACTTCAAATTTATAAAAAAATGTTCAAAGTCCTAGGGCCGAAGAACATACCGATGCTCCGAGGTGCAAAATGTCTTAATCCGGCCCTATTGTATGCATAAGCCAGATTTACAGAGTCCATTCGGTGATGTTGACACTTAAGATTTCATTTTTATATATATATGAGGGAAATATCATAATTTTACACATCGAAACTTCAAATCATTCACAAAAATATTTAAACAAGTTAAACAAGACGTTTTCGCATTGTTTAAATAGGAAATTCTAGGGACTGGGGAAAAAGTTTAAGGTATCAACAATTTTGAAATAAAGAGGTTCGAGTTAACCAAGTTTGACTGAATTAACTCAAAACGTGAAAAAATAATTTTTAGCGAGAAAAGAGTTTGAAAACTTTTTTTCACATTTCCAAATTTTTTATTTTTCATTTGTTTTTGTAAAAATTTAATTAGTTTATTTTAAATTCCGGAAAAACTCTCAAAAATTTCAAAAAATGACATTTTTAAAGAACCATAAAAGTGATCTATTTTATATGTAATATTATGAACTTAAATGCTCTTCATGAAGTTATGTATTGTTATTAAATTAATTTTGATAAAAAATCAGTTGATAATTCATTTTTAAATTAATTAAAATTTTGCTTAATACAAATTGTTAATATTTATATTTATTAATTTTGTAGATAGTGTTTATTATATTAGCAGACACAGACCAGCTACTCCATAACTACCTCATAAAATTTATGTTTATTATTTTTAGAAAAAATTTAAAAATTATGTAAGGGATATTTTAAAACATACAATTAAAAGGAATATGGATAACAGTTGCTCAATTAATTAGATAATTTTTTGATACCTGCTTTCAAACTTCCATCTGAGATTTGTAATACAGGAAAAATATCTACAGCTATGGCGGGTAGCATAAACAATGTTTTCCGTTTTTGTTCTTCATAATAAAAAATGCCTACTGAAAGACGCAATATGTAAGTAAACACGACTGTTTCATTATTTGTGCACATGGCTTGATAACCTTAAATTTTGGATATGTGGATTTGAGAAGCCTATAAAAATTTAAAGGATTCTTAAATTTTTTTTTTATTAGAAACACATCATTTTAGTTTGATGATTTCTATTAGTAAACTATTGTTAACATCATTTATATCCATTAGAAATAGATCTTTAGATACTATTTTTGAATTAATCACACAAATCTTAAGATTTTTATCCACAGACTATTATGATATGGGTAATATCAAATTATTAATTAACCATCATAAAAATTCATCACTATTTGTAGACCACAAAATTGTTTCAAAGGCTGTGGGATACAAACTCCTGTTTAATAAAGCATAAATTTGAATATATATATATATATATATATATTTTTAATACTATAATTATTTAATATTGTGGCACAATACAATTAAAAGTTTATACAATACAAAATTGAATTTTCTATGCATAATTTGAACCACATAGATGTTTTATTCATATTTAGGGATACAGACAATATTCAAAATGGGGTTAACATACTAAAAAAATCACCACATTTGCATACATCATTATATTACATTATGAAGTACAAAACACTCATAACGTAATTAATGTTGAAATAGGCAAAATTATTATTTTGTACTAAAATTGCCTTTTTACTAAGTCTAAAATCAATTATACTTTTTATGACCACTGAATATATCAATAAACAACATACATTTCTCCATCAGTTAATTATTATGATATTGGAAATTTTAATGGTTTAGCCTAATCATATTACTAGGCAATTGTATTATATAGAAACTAATAAAGCATTATAGTAAACTAAAATAATATTTTATAAACACATTTTTGCACAAAATATTTGAATGCATTGAAACAATAAGATTATTGATGCAATAGTTGTTATATAATATAATGCATAAACCAATAGGAAATTATAGGTTTATTCAATGAGAAAATATACAATCAATTAATAAAATAATGTTTTCAATCTGTATTGTTACTTAATAATTACAATTAATATATGGTTTAAATTGTTATACATCTAAACTTATAATCTCATTAAAATCTATAATAAAACGTATCTAATGATGGTCTAATGTAATACAATTGTAGAAAATAATAATTAATTTTAAAAATTACTTATGTAAACATAGTAATTTACGATTTTAATGCCAGAATAATATACAGTCATATTAAGTCCTATAGAATTAATGTAAATGCATTTAAAAAGATAAAAAAAAAAAAAAAAAATAAGTACAGATAAAAAGATTATAAAACAAATTAATAAATATATTAAAACATGATACAATTTTAAAATTTATTCTTTACAAAACAACTAACGGAAAGAAAATTATTGCAAAAAAAGTTATTAATCAAGCACAAATACAAATATATAAACATTAAATATTTAAATATATTTCTAAGAATATATATTATTATAATTATATGGTGCAATATAAAAAGCAGAATTTGTGTATCACTTAGTGAATTAAATTATGGTTACTCAAACTTCTATTTTTAGTATTTAACACAATTATTTTTGTACAAAATAGAATTTGTTTAAATAAGTATTATTGATGGGATTATGCATAAATATTAATTAAAATACATAATTAACTTTGTTAAACTGGTTAATCACATAAGTATGTACACGAATCTATCATAAATAAACAATATGTATATATATATATAAATACATACACATATAATTAAAATTCAGTCGCCATTATGCATTGTATATATAAACCAATTTTTAATTGATTATCTTAAAATTACTGATTAATTTAAATTTTGTAACTTAATCCTTTGTTACTTAACTGTAATATTAATTCTACAAGTTTATTGTAATAAAAAAATTTTGAAACCATATTAGCAAAGACATATATTTATAAGCATAATAAACAAATTTAAAGTAGATGATAATTTTGAGTAAACTTAACTTATAACACTAATGTTATTCTTGTATTTCATTTCTAAAAATTAGAAAGACCATGTAACTAAAATACTTAACAATAACTCGTTGATAGAAACTCAAAATCTAAATATTTTCATTAAAATATTATTTTTCACATATTTATACTAATATTATTATTTTTAATTAAATGTGATTACCCTTTGAATGATAAGTACTAATATAATAATTTTATTTACAATTTTAACACCAGCTTTTATAAATACAGTTGAAAAACTGAAAATTATCAATATATATAGATATATCAGGTAATATTATACTAATTATTATTATTTTGTTAATATTATGGTATATACAATTAAAGTAACATTTTTAACTAAAAAATAAGTAGGGAGATTTATGGTGCATTGTGGAGGTAGACAATATTCATGTACAATCAAAACGAAAACTACAAATATTGAGGGGGGATATGTACTTATAAATAGAGAGCTCCTACTTTGCTGGTATGGCAGAAATACTAATTTTAATTTATAAATAAAAGAAATTATTTCTGGGCACATAAATGATGAAATGTTTAAATGATATTATATATATTATATATAGTTTATGATTAACTGACCAAACCCAATAATATGTAAAACACAAATTGTTGGCCACAAATCTACAAAATGGAATGAGTAGGTCGAGGGATATTGAATACTTGATATGAAAATGGTCAAACAAATAAATTTGTTTTTGATTTAAGGAATTAAACAAACATCAAAAATTAATTTGATTTAGTAAAAAATTTAAATTTGTTAACAACACTTGCATGCATCCTATGTTTACTTTTAAAATACAAATTTGATACTTGATTCAATAATCTCTTACGCTACACATACAAATAATTAGGAAAAAAAAAATTAAAAACGAGGAATATGATGAACCTTGTGTAACTACTACGCATGCTCGTTATTTGTTGACAAGATTAAGTGGTGTTTCATCTTGGACTGGTTCTTCAATTATGGTTTGTACAGCTGCAGAGTTGGGTGACGGTGGTTGTTCTACTTCATACTCTTCTTCTAATTTAGCGTCTTCTGTTTTTTTAATTTTGATTTTTTTCTTATTCATGCTTATGTCCACACCTACACAAGAATAAACTGTTAAGTATTATTAACTGTTCTGATGCATTATTGGATGACTCCACAATGAGCTGTAAATAGGCATGTCAATTTCCAAACAATACTTCTTTGATTTACATTTATAAAGTGTAAAATAAATATTTATTACAGTAATAATGATAGTAAAAATAGAAATAATATAAAATATCATTCTCTTTTTATTAAGGTGAATACATAGATAACAAATTTGAACCCATTGCCATTAAGCATTACAAATGAGAATAAATAAAATTGAAGATACTTAAGTATAAACAGGTTTTTTTTTTTCCAAGCAGATAATAACAACCACCACTTGCTAATATTAAAAGGTGAAAAAAGCAAATTTTTAAACTATCCACCAAAAAAATGTTATATATAAATTGTTTACATACATATCATATTTGAATTAAAATAACTACAACAGCAATATGGCAGGAATCATTACAATCAAATATTCAAAGAATAGGCCTCCTCATCAAAATACTTGTGAAAATTAGATGTGAAACAACAAACATATTTTTTTTAATGGTTTCAAAAATATATTTTTGATTCACAAAAATGTTAATTAAATAATTTAATATGTATAAATGAATAAATTGCTTAATTCATAATTAATTTTTGTAAATTAATTGCAGTTATTATAACAACTATTTTTATACTTATAGATAAGCAATAGATTAAACAGATAAAGAATAATAAACATTTAAATTTAATACTTAATTTTTTTCAATAAAATCATCTTATTATTATTATTATTATTTTTTAATAAACTATAGGTCTCTCTTTAATATTTCTACATTTCTATTACTTTTGACAACTAATTTCTTTAAAAATACTTAAAACTAAACTATTTCCAAAGATATTTTATTACATAGTTGGATTGTAACGTAACATATTAATAATTACAAAATTATTATAGTCATGCTAACAAAAATAATGCATTTAATATTATAATTTGTTGTGAGAAGTTAGTAAAATAATGGTGAGTTTATTGATTAAATTAAACAATAATCTAAGTCGAAAAAATATAATCAATCTAAGCATATTACAAGCTGTTATATATATATATATATATATATATATATATATAAATTAATAAAATAATAAACAAGATTTTTTGACCAATATCATCAATTTTTACTGCATTGGCATTCTTACCTGAAGCAAGCACAAAATCTTGTACAATTGTCCTGATCACCGCTTAATTATAGTTTTTAATGTGCTGCGGTTGCATGTATATATTAGTGTACCATAAAAAAAAAAAGAAAAAAAAGAAAAAAAATTACAATTATTTGGCACTCAGCTATAGTAGTACTACACGACGTGAATAATAAAAGTAACTAGAAGGGTGTTAGTTAAGACAGAAAGGAGACGTTCAAAATATACTTAAAACAGATGAATATTAGGGTTTTTTTTTTTTTAAAAAAAAGAAGGAAATATATTTGATTTTTTTCTAGCTTATTAAAATAGGCGGGAATGCTAACCGTTGTCTGATCGTTTTCTTCGTTGTCTGGTATGTATAGTATCACGTCTCATTGTTGGTGGTCTTATTTTCCCATGGAGTTTGTAGTACAGTCCACAAGCATTGCATACAGGGTCTTCATTTAATCGACGCCATATAGTAGAGCACGTTGTTCCACAATTGCTGCACATTCTTTGAACTGATGATTCTCTTGCCTTTGGTAAAAATACAAAAAAGTATATTACACACACCTACCTAATTATAAAAACATAATTATTGTGTACTAATTAACTTACTGTCCGTTTCCTTGGTATGTTTGGTGATGTATTCATGTCTTTAACTTGCTGTTGTACTTGATGACCATCTGAATACCTTCTGATTGTAGCTTGTGTTTGATATATTTTACGTTTTTGGTCAGATGATACTAATTTTCCACGTACTACAGTAGCACCTTTAGGTGTGCCAGGAGATTGACCATCATCACTCTCTGTAGACAGCTCTTGAATATGAGTAGCAGCAAATAACAGCATACCCATGCGATCTGAAGGATCAGTTGGTGCATTTGACTGACCTTGACTATTAGACCATTCACCAACTTGCATAACTTGTGGACGTATTTCAGATGTTGTACCATCAGGATTCTATAATGTACAAAATAGGTTCCATAAGAAGTTCTGAAAACTTTTTAAATCAAAATACTTACTTTAGTTTGAAATATTAAGGTTTGGCCACTTCCTTGTATGTTAGGCCACGCATATGCAGGTTTTACTATGACAGCAGGAGAATTGGATCGTATTTTTTTGGTTGTCCAGTTAGATACATTTCCTTCATCTGATGAATTAGTATCATCACCAGCAACTTGAGTTCGAAAACCACTTAATTCTAATGCTCTGGTCGGACAACTTTGTTTACGACGATCTTTGTTTGTACCAGAAGTCTAATATAAATGCAAAACAATATGTTTTATAACAACAATATATTGATTTTATTAAATATATGAAATTAATCTTACCCAAGAAGTTGGAATGCAGTTCACCAAAGAATATTTTTGCTGTCCAATTTTATGGGTACCATTAACAATTGTACCATTTACAATTGGGAATTGAACACTAGCTATAACTTTGGGCCCATCCTGTTGTTCATAGTTTTCATTGCCCTCATCAGTTTTAGCGCTGTACAAACCATCGTAACTATTTATTTAATATATTAGTTTAGTTTTGAATAGGTTCATATACATTAATTATAGACAAACATTTGATTATAAAACTTACTATTCTTCTTCGTATTCATCATCGGGTTCAGTTTTGACCACAATAATATTTTCATCGTCATTGTATGTTCCATATTCAGCATTGTTGTCAGTGCAAATTGTATCATCTCCTGAAACTGTTTCTTCTGAATCATGAGCTATTGTCACTTCTGCTGCCATTTCATCACACCCTTGAATAACTTCAACTATACATGAATAAATGTGTTTCATATATAGATATTTATGATTTATACACTCTTGAAGTGTATATTTAAATACTTACCATGAGAAGCAAGAGATGCATTAGTCTCATATGGTGGAGAAGTAGAACTATTATTAATGTTATTAGCAGAACTATTAGTTTTTACGTAACGAGGGTCAGATGATACACCAGATGAAGATGAATGATTTGAATCAGCAGGACTGTAGACGTATTCAGAATTTGGTGAGTTCTTCATTTCCACCTATTATCACACAAATATTTTACTAAATAATCTACTCAATTTAAAAATTAAATAAATTCTTACAGCTGTTGGTTTTTTTAACATGTCATGCAAAACGCGTTCTTGACGTTTATACGTTTCTCTATGGCTGTAACACTGTTCAGTATTTTGCACACATTTTGAGCAAAGTTTATTAGGCAAATCTTTAGCATCAGTAATTTGCACCTAAAATATTTTTAAATTTTAAGAATACTTTAAGACTATACAACAAATCTGAATTTTTGAAAAAATATAATAATTTACCAATTTGCTTATACATATATAAATATATAAATGCATTTTAAAGGCATAGATTTCCTTCACATTTTTTACATAGGATGCTTCATTATAATTTGATAAATGCAATAACATATTATACGTTTTTTTTAAGCACTCAAATTTCATATAACAGTTTTACAAAAAAATTAAAATAGCAATTTTGTATACCTGATTTTTAGAAAGATTTTTGAAGGTTTTTTTAAATTTTGGGCATTTATATAAATTAGGTATGATTATTTAAACATTTGTGTATGTAGTAATACATAGTTTTTTGTTATGTATACTGTTGAATCTTGAATGACTGTGTGCTATAATTAATTCACATTTTCTAAAAGTTTAAAAAAACACATCAAATAAATTAACAAACTTTAATAAGATATATTTACTAGAGAATTTTTTCAAAAAACCAGGTTTATAAGATGGTAATTTTAATTTGTTCTTAAATATAATACTTGAAAATTTGGGTGCTAAAAAAAAAAAAAAATGTTCTTGCTAGAGCGCGATGTTGTGAAGTAAATCTAATAAGTAATATTTTTTAAAAAAAGTAAAAAATTAATCTATAGTACACGCAACGAAAAGTGGCCGGTAACCGGCGTGATTCTAACGGCAATTTACAATCAGTGATTATTATAAATGCAAAACTAATTGTATATTGTGTAAACATCATAGCGGCACGGTGTGGTTTAAAAACCCATTGCTAACAGCAGTTATAAGGCGGGTGGATGTCAAGGGTCACCGGCCAGTTTTTGTTGCGCAAACTGCAATACAACTTTACGACATTAAACAATTAATTAAGGTTCTCTGAAAACATTTTTTTTAGGTACCTACAAGTATTTAAATTAGTAATGTGTATAAAATTAAAATTACAAAAAAAAAAAAAATGTGTACTTTGCACATTGGTGTATACTTTGCACCTCAGGTGGGATACTCTTGGCGGGTGTGTTGAATTTTAAAGAAACAATGAACCATTCTTTCAATAAAAATATTCTGAGCAGAGGCTCATTTAATATTCAATAATCACCATTTTCAATATGTTTAACATTTATTTTTTAATAACAGAATAAGCCATGTACAATTCGTAATACGTGTAAAAAGTTATATAATTATAAGTACTAAAGTAGTACCACCAAGTGGTTGAAATTTTGAGAAGAATAACAAAATTAATTCATTTTCGAGTGATTGTACACTGATCATATATATTATACTGATATACATACATTTTGAACTAAAATAACTTTCATTACATACCTACAACAATAGTGATAAACAAAAATTGATTTTCCATATATTCCCTTACACCTAATTACAAATTTCAATAAAATATAAATGTCATAAAAAAATAAAAAAAAATAAACGAGGATCTAATTATCGTAAATCAACTATGATTTGCTATAAAATAATTATTACCAAGTTTACCAGGTAATATTTGAACCCAAAAACGTCGCATTATAATTTGCAAACTTAATCAGTACACCACAAGAATAGCGTTGGAAATGGTTAAAATAGTAGGTATTTAATAAAATAACTGAAAAAATTGAATTTTCAAAATAAAATAATTGGAAAAATATTGTTACACGTGGATTTTAATTCACACCATCATCGTATTCAGCATCGAAAAAACATCTACCAACGTTTAGGGTTTTAATTAAAAATATGTGTTAGTGAGATCATATTAAATTTTCAAGTCTTAATATCAAAAATTAAAAACTTTATTACATAAAAACTAACAATAAATGAGAAATTTTCAAAATGCTGAACTTAAAATTGATTAAATCTTTTTGAAATTTAAATGATATGCTTTCATAACTATTTTTAGTGGTTGGTGAAAATTTCAAGTCTCTAGCTACATTATTTTAGAAGTTATGTCAAAAAGTAATTTTCAGTTTTACAAAAATTGCTGTTTTGCTGTTTTTTGTCAATTTTTCGACAGATTTTCCCCGTTTTGGGAAAAAGTATTGCGAAATTGGAAAAATGATCTCTCTAAAGTACCGTGTGGGTATAATTCCGGTTCTATAGATACTGATCGAAACTTTTAGACAAGTATTTCTAAACGAAAAAGTATTTCCAGAAAAAGAAATAAAAATAAACATCATTGTAAAAACATAAGCTTCTTCACTTCGTTCAGAATCTAAAACATAATTGTAAAATCATAAGCTTCTTCACTACGTTCAGAATCTAAAAAATAAACATCAATGTGAAATCATAAGCTTCTTCGGTCTGCTCAGAATTTAAAAAACCTAGTTGTTTGGATTCACTTATTACCAGACTCAATTTTGCCATTCAATAACAAATTTTTATATCCTAATTTTTCTTTTAATACATTTAATTACAATTAAACTTTTATAAAAATAAAATAAAAACTAATTTAAATCTTAATAAATTATCAATAATCATATAAGATATAAAACAATCACATAAAAAATAAATATATTAATCAGGAGATAATTCAACAAATTTAGATTTGAATTTCTGGATAATTCAGACATTCAGATTTCATGATTATCACTAAATTAAATAGTAAGCCATTCATTTATTAATTATTTATTTTTAAATACCAATAATTAGAGTGAAATTATGCTATAATTAAAATTCATTATATTAATACTATAAGGAATTAGGATAAATTTATATCAATTTTTCTAAAATCTAAGGAAATTGCATATATATTTTTAAATTTTAAGCATTGTTACATATTAATATCCAACCATACTGGTATCAATTGTTGCTATTAATTATTAGTACAAAATATATTACTTCATAGAAGCAGAAATAAAAACTATTATTAAATAATCAATATATTATAAATAGATGTCAAATTTGTTTATTAATGTTAGTATTTGATATTCAATTAATATGATAAACAGAAGATAAAATCCATCTCCATCATTTACCACTTTACCAGATACATGTTATTTTGATAATACCTATGTTACTTGTAAATTTTTTACAAAATTATATATATATATATATATATATATATTATACAGTGTACTGTATATTAGAATAAGTGTTTATGCAGAATCGCAAGAAAAAACTGAAGAAATGAAGAAGGATAAAACAGCCAGTGATAAAAATCCAAGGGGCACAAGAGATACTGAGGCGTCTAAAAATAAAACCTGTTTGTGCAGAGTGGGGAGCGACCGAGCGAAATGTACAATATGTGTAAAGGGGACAAAAAAATACACATATGTTATAACTAATAATGATTAACGATGACATAGAGCCAAAAAATTAGTTGGTAAAATATTTCTTGTTTTTGGCGGAAAATATATTATCACAGGGTAAATTCTTTAAAAGAATAATAAATAATAAATATAGCAGCAATGGCAATAGAATCGACAATGAAATCACACACGAATACGCATGAATACGTGTTTGTGTGTGTTGTATGTATGTGTATGTGTGATTACGTGCTGCCAAACAATGGCCTATCAGACGGCGGTCGCCATTATCAATAACATTTGCAGGCGCGCGCCGTTAAGAAACAGACAGCCGATCGAGATATGACTATAGCTACAAGATGGGCTTAGCTTTCACAACGATCGTTGCGTGATATATTCTGTGCCGCTGATGATGATGATGATAATAATAATGCATAACGTGTACAGTAAATTGGTGTAAACACGAAAGAGAGAGAGAAAAGAGATAAAAAAAAAGTCTCGGCAATGATAAAACCGCGCAACGCCATTATCGGATCGCCGCCGGACGCATTATCACGTTTTCGTATTTTTCCTGTATTATCTGTTAACAATATTTTTCTTGTTAACAAAACCGCCATAAACAAATATTATTTACTATTCGCGCGCTGAACCTCATAGCTTACCCCGAATACACGATAGATTTTCTCTGGCAACGAGGGCACCTGGTTGTTGAATACCGATTCGCCCTCCTCCGCGTTTAATGTGCTTAAACAAAGACGGCATATCTGATAGAGGTCCGTAGCACTCGTCAGCGACGGCTGTTGCTGCTGTTTCGTCTCGCCGTTGCCGTTGCTGTCCATTTTGACAATTAACTACAGGCAACTCCTTCCGTTTCTGTAGTCGTTGATGGCTGCTTTCAGGCGTATTTGGTGACCGACGCGTCACTACATACTAATTGTCTTGGAGCGTTTTATATTGTTTATTAAGTTAAAAATATTTTTACTAGACACAAGAATCAAATATTCATTGAGCACGGGCGGCCAACTAGGAACAGTACATACTCACAATCGAAATGGTTTACACACAAAATGACGCTATCACACACGGACGATTATTAATCTCTGTGAACGCAAATGGCGGTCCTATGCTGTTGGTAGTGGGGGGAAAGCTATCATCATCGGTCGTGCCCGAGCGCCGTGATCCCCTTCCACTGTAACTACTGACACCGCGAACCCCGCCGTTGTGGCGCCGACGCAGGAAGTGTTTAGTGTTGGCAACACTGTGATGGCGTTATCCCGTTGGGCGCACGCCGACAACAAAGAAACGCACGCGTGTGGCGGGTACTCCAAGGACCAAGGACAATGTACGTGTTTTATTATCGATACGCTGCCAAAGAGGTTTGAGTTACAACAACGCTTTAATCTGATTAATAAACGTAATATTACTAATATTCTATGGCGGATTTAACGGGGGAAAAATTGACATTTTGCTGTCTTGGCCCCCAACCGACAAGGTCTCTTGGGCTCATTCAAACTTATTTATCATGATGAATTATTTATATAAGTTTAGAACAAAAATTGTTGACTGTTGAATTTAAAATAATTTATTATTGACATGTTCAATATTTTCTAAA
The DNA here is from genome assembly GCA_025469315.1 of Stegophylla sp. TES_Ste_2020. Lineage (NCBI taxonomy): Eukaryota > Metazoa > Arthropoda > Insecta > Hemiptera > Aphididae > Stegophylla > Stegophylla sp. TES_Ste_2020. The sequence goes on along the minus strand of JAIPRM010004952.1, from coordinate 1,647 downwards.
TAATTCTATGTGAAAAAGAATAATAAATAAATGTTGGATAATACCGATTACCAAGAATAATATTATGTTATCGTAGTGCATCGACTGTCCCAATAATAACGTTTCATGAAAGCCTCAAGAATATATTATTGTCAATTTTTTCATGCCCGCATCGGCATCATATATTTTTATCGCTGATTTTTAGATTCTAAACGAAGTGAAGAAGTTTATGTTTTTACAATGATGTTTTTTTTTTCTCTTTTTGTACGAAATATATATATACTTGTCCGTTTCGAAGTTTCAATCAGTATCTCTAATCTCTATAGATCCCGAATCACACCCAGATGGTACCTTAGAGAGGTAATTTTTCTAACTTCTCAATACTTTTTCCAAAAACATGGAAAATCAGTCGAAAAATTGATAAAATATGCAATTACCAGAATTTCCGAAAAATTGCTTTTTAACATAACATCAAAAATAATGCAGCTAGGGACTTTAAACTTTCACCAACTACTAAAAATGGTCACAAGAACATATAATAATTTAAAAAGATCTGATTAATTTTAAGTTAAGTACTGCATTTTGAATATGCATGCTGAATATTATGGTTTGAATTAAAATCCATGTGCATCAATAGTTCTTTAATTATTTTATTCTGTTTTGAAAATTCAATATTTTCGGTTATTGTATCAAATGCATACTATTTCTACGGTACTCACTTGGGTACAATTTGGTTCAAATATTTGGGGGTGCTAGATTCATATCAACCAATGTGGCCTGGGAGTGGCCACATATAATAATTAAATAATAATACTAATTCATTATATACACATTTACAATTTAAATAGTGAAGTATAAACAAGAATGACGGAGATACTTAGCACCAAGAATATTCTTCGCTCTTCGGGTCAGATCCTCTTAGTGGGCGTATAGAATTTTAAAGAAATAATAAATCATTTCTTCAATAACATAATTCTGAACGAAGGAAGTAATAAATATATATTAATAATAAACATTTTTTCAGTATCGTTGTTTATACATGTAAGTATGTTTGTATTAAATGTTCAGCTCTTAATATCCATATACTAAAATGTTATAAAATAAAAACGTACAAAAGAGGAAAAATTTCTAAATTTTTCAAATTTCGGTACTTACCTCAAAATTGGTCAAATGCTTTTGAAATTTTACGTATGAGGTATGCGCGTGATTATTTTTAGTATACGCTGAAAGTTTAAAGATTCTATCTCTATTGTCTTTAAAGTAATTACTAAATAACTAAAATTGATTTCATGATAATATTTATTACGGTATTTCCAGTAAATTTGTCAGTACTTTTTTTGATTTTTTTCAATTAAAACCATATTAACTTTCAATTATTCGTCCATTAAAAATTTTCTTTTACTAAAATATTCGGCTTATAATTTTAGATTCTGAATGAAGTGAAGAAGCTAGTGTTTTTACAATGATGTTTATTTTTCATTTTTTTTTCTGTATACAACTTTTTGTATAGAAATACTTATCCAAAAGTTTCGATCAACAATTTTTTGAAACCGGATTTGCCTCTAGATTGTACTTTAGAGAGGTCATTTTTTAAATTTCTCAATTCTTCAATTTTTTTTTTGGAAAAAACTACCCAAAATTTGACAAAAACGACTCGGAAACCATCAT